>JAVYIG010009965.1:0-73183 GCA_035222895.1 Strongylocentrotus droebachiensis
TGGAATGTATCTTAGCAATAGAATTGGAGTACTCCAGAAGCGGTGCAATAAGAGTTATTTGCAATTCACAACTCTTGCCCACACAACCCCTTTATTTCAACAGTTGAGTATTTTAAAAGTGAATCAAATGGGTAGTTTGCAAGTTGCAATTTTTATGTACTCCTATTTTAAGAACATTTTACCAGATAGTTGTAATAATTATTTCACTTCAAATTGTACTATTCATAGCCATAGTACCAACAATTCAAATCACTTAAGATTGCCGTTATATAAATATAGTTTCTCTCAAACAACAATTTCTTACACTGGTGTAAAATCCTGGAATTTAATTCCAGTAGAGATTAAGAACAGTCCGACACTTTCCAATTTTAAACGTAAATTTAAACTGTATATTTTACATCAAAACAATTCATAAATTTATAGTTTTACAATATAATTTTTTTGTGTCCCTGTTTAATTTGCCAACTTAATTTGTTTAATCATGTACTGTACGTCGCTATTGTTTGTGGGTTTTTTGTTTTTTTATTTGTTTTATTTTTTATTTTTTATATAAGATATCCAAAATATATATTATTGTTCTGGGGATTATCCTCGACAGGCCCCTGGCCTTTGTTGGTCCCCCCCCCCCCCCCACATGTTTTTTTATAATCTACATGTATTTAGTTGTTCTTTGTTTATGGACTTAAGATTTTGTTCGCTATTTGTTTCTCTTAATATTATTGTTTGTTAATTTTGTACTTTTTATATGTCTGAACATGTATGTATACTTGTTTTTTATGAACCACATGTGGAAATAAAACCTGAACTTAAACTTGAACTTGAAAAACCCCGTGTTTGAGACTCTGTATCCCAGCAACGGATTACCCTACGCATACAGCGCGTTCACTTTCCAGTGCGGAATTTATCCCCTCTGTCATATATCAAAATCAAGCTGAATGGTCTAGACAATTCGTCGGAATCCTTAGCATAGAGAGTTATGACATCATATTTCATTTCATTTCATTTCATTTATTTTCCACATTAAAAAACGCCATGACTCGCCTTTGCGTGGCCCTGTGTAGGATCATGAATTATTCATGAGACGTACCTGTGCGCTGAGCAAAGATAGACACGCACAGATCGACTTTAGTGGAATTTCGGCCTGAAACTTTTTCATATGTACATTTTTCTGTTGTGAGTGCATATGCGCTACAGCAATGGCGCATCGTGTCGATATAGGTACTGCTAAATGAAGTAAAATTAGCATAATTTACATATTTTAATCATGTTGGGGGAATTATCATGTTTTATTTGAGCATATTGTTTGTGTGAAAGTTATCTGATCAAGAATAAGGGGTTGTACCAAAGATTATATTTGATAATTTAATGAAATTAGCAGAAGTGATGTTTTACTAACTAGTACATAATTGCTTGCTTATACGTGTACGTTAAGTTAAGGGGAAGGTATTCCCTAGGCGTTGTGGCGTGCGCCTGTAACGCAGCTAAATGTGGAAGTTACAAACTGATTCAGCCGAGGACGCAGGGTTCGAAACTGAGGCACGTCTTTCGGATGGTGACGTTTAAAGGTCGGTCCCCAGACGTAAATAGTCATATCTCATTGATACACGTCTGTAAAAACCCAATACACACACACACACACGGGAGGGCAGGATTGTGTATTTAGATATTTCCACTACATTTGATTCGATACGTCCATCCAGGCCAGCCCTCACCCACATTTTCTGGTCTGATTTCTTTAGAGCAGTGAAACGTAGACAAAAGGGTGATAATAAGTGAATGTTAGGTGATTATGAAGCATGGATGATTGATTGCTCGAGGGATGATGCTGTGCATAAGAAGGGTGTAGATTTACTCCCCATAGGGTGTGGAATCGATCATATAGGGTATAACAAATTCTAAATTTGAACCCATTTTTCATGAAAATGAAGCCAAAAGGTGTTAATTAGGCACCATTGGGTTACAATTTCACTCCTTAAAGGGAGTAAAATCATAACCATGAATCATAAATGCAAATTTACACCTTCTTGTGGGGTTCAAATTTACTCCCTAGAGGGGTGTCACTTATGCGACAAGCATTTTCTCCCTATGGGGAGTACATTTACACCTCTTTTTCTCTATGTGTAATGCCTCGTCATTAGTGTAACTTAAACAATGTAAACAAATGACGTATGAGGTTCTTGAACGAAACATAATGATGTATATCAGGTATAAGGCATGGTACATGTCAGCTTGACCGGTAGTGTGGGGTCATCACTGGAACTCAACCAATGTGTTGAATGCGATAAGTCGTTGGAGTCATTCTATTATCCTGTAGAAGAATACAAGTTATATTATGATAAGATTAACATACAATTTAGGCATAACCGTATAAACCATAATTATATTATTCTGAAAAGAAAGAAATTAATACACACAAATATAAATACATCAAGAAATTTATTATCGAATGAATATGTTCATATCCCTTATATACCGGTAATGAACCCAGATCTGTGGTTTATAATAAGCTTTCATCTTAGGGGACACACAGGGACTTTAATACGTCAGTAGAGCATCGCATGGGACTATGCATTAATACTACAGTATTGGCTTCATTGGGGGCTCACACCACTCTTACATGGTGGCAGAAAGGCAAATTAAATAGGAACTCCATCCTGATATCAAGTTGGTTTAAATAAAAGCAATAAATCGAGGAAACAACATTAGTGAAAGTTGAGCATAGCATAAAAGAAAAATGTATTAATGTTTGCAGTTGTCATCAGTGAAACACGCATTTGCAACATTGCGACGTTGCACGCGAGCTCCTCTCTAATTTGCTCTGTACAAACAAATGTTATAAACTTTCATTTGTTTAGTTCTTAATGACGGTAAAGATTTGTTTTAGTCTAGGGTTGAATAAAACCATATTTGGAATACTTTTATTTAGGGTAAATGTATGATTGAACATTTTCTTAAGGGAAAATATATTTGACAGACATCCGCGCTATACAAGAACCAACTATTTGTATTATTAATATCATCACAGGGCAAATGGGAGGGGGAGCTAGCAAGATACAGCACATAGTTGCTAATTTGTAATTCTTTGATTGCACTATCAACAAATCATATTTTCTCATTTTCCCTCTGCTTTTCCTCAACTATCACCGACCTGTTTGTCACATTTGTTTGTTTCTTTTAAAACCAAGTTAATACCAGGGTGGACTTCCTCCTTAACAAAGGCGTCGAATAGGGGATAATGGGGGAGGTTCTCCTATTTGTTCTTGTTATTGTTATCCTCCGCTTTCTCTCGCTTTCTCTCTCTCTCTCTCTCTCTCTCTTTCAAGTACCCCTACCTCCCTCTCTCTCTCTCTCTCTCTCTCTCTCTTGTTTTAATATTTCACATACGATGTTATGGCACCTAGTAGCACGTAATGGCACGTAAACCCATACGATGTGTTGGCACAGGACAATCAGTGGCGTAGCTAATTCGGACGACTGAGCACGTAAAACAAATATATATTGTTTTAATGTTAAAGAATTAACAATAATTAAACAAATACAAAATTACAAATTGTTATTAAAGTCTTAACATAATCGATGACACTCAGACAACTTATCATGAAAAGAGGGGGCACCGGACAGACATAAGTATTTCATGTAATTTTGAAAATATGAACAAGTAAAAGGGCAGTTTGAAATGGGGTATGAAGGAAAGCAAGGGCGATGGAGCGTCTCCCAGAGGGGGGGGGGGGGGGGGGGGGCACCATACACTTTTGTGTGCTGTTGAAATGTCATTATAAGACCTCCGATATATTACACTTAAAGAGAGAAGAACCGCAAAGTATTCGGGAAAGTTCGATATAAAAAGGCTTTAAGTCGTTTTAAATAAGGGTACGTGTTAGGGAGGCTATTAGAAATGTATTGTTTCGTGGGAGATGAGGGGTGATAAAATGAGCTTCTCATAGCACCTATAGTAGTTAATATTTTTTTAATAACATGAAGGACATTTGTAAATGGAAATGCAGTTACCTTCAGTTTGAAAACTCATTCATGGTTCAAACTGTTGTATTCTTGAACATAGGGCAGTTGATTACATTGATAGCCTATGAAATTCAAAAGGGCATAGTTTATAAAGGAAGATAGTTTTGAAGACGCCTTTTTAGCGGTTAAGTAGAATATGTCATGTTAGTGTATAGGGACAAACAAACAGATATTAAAGGGCACACTTATTACAATTTTTTTTATGGAGAAGGGACATTTAAAAAACGTTGGAAATGAGCGCACTAATTTTTCTGAAAATAAAACAGTCCGTTATCATTAATATGGGGCATTCACCTTGGCTCTACTGCCTTCACTTTGATGGTAGAATAAATATGATACCTGCTACGATACACACAGCTGTTCACATTGTTTAAAGATTGGTGTGATTCATGACTACATCAGGTCAATTTTGTTAGCGACAGTTGGGAAAAGGGTGCCTTATCAGAGGGCAATTATTACAAAGGAAAATGGACACTGATCAAAACTAAAGCCCCCGTCACACGATAATTAGTTCTCATTTCGTTCTGGAAGATGTTGCCAAATGCCAAACTGGTTCAAACTTAGTGTGAACGGGGTGAACGTAGTAGCAACTGTTTAACTTCATGGACGGGCTCGGACTGGTTTGGACGGAAGGGGTGCTCTAGAACTGCAATTCGACGGAGAGGCAACGTCTTCAAAACGAGATGGACGAACTATGAATGTGTTACAACGTAAAGTGGTCTTTTTGACAGTTTGCATGTATTCGTTTTTAAACACGTGCATGGTTGTAATCCATGACAGTTCAGTTGCATGACTGCGATCATGGAATGAACTCAATAAACTTTTCAGTCAATAATTTAATGTGAAAAGGGGCACTCATCATAAATAAAAAAGGGCACTTATAATGAGAGGAAATGGGAATTCACAAGAAAGAAAAAGCTTATTTTTTCCAAGTAAAAGGGTCCCCTTTCCAATTTGAAAAGAGGCTCATAATATTTGATAAAATATTGGAGCACAAATACAGACAGAAGAACAGATAGCTACATGTAGAAACGTTGTAGGAACACACGGTAGTTAAGAAACCTAATCATGAACAAATGGTGTCTAGGAATTGGGATAACAATCAACAACACTTGAGACAGAGACCTGGGACAGAGACAAAAGAGTCTAATATGAGAACTCGCAATATAAAGAAACAGTTCGGCAAAAAATATGGAGCATAAGGAGAAAATTTTGCAGAAGACAACAAAATAACAAAAAGGAAATGTTAACATTTAAAAAGGGCTTAAAGATTGAAAGTAATGTAGAAATTATATAACACAAACGATAATACTGAACAATATTAGCATCATGGCGGTTGTTAACAGATTAAAATGAGACAAAATTGAAAACATATAGTGGACACAACGTGGAGCATTGCTTACATGATAAAATCCCACAAGGATGTAGCTGAATGGTGGGCTGGGAAGACCTAGCAGATGATATTCCAGTCTGCCGCCCTCACTAGTTCCACAGTTGTATAACCTATGTTCAGAAAACAGTGATGGAGTTAATCAGTGCGTTGGGTGTTAGAGTAAATATAAATAAGGCACTGGTTTTTTTAACTTATACAAAATGTGTCCACAAATGGGTCCAAAATGAAATTATGTTTACTCACTTCAAACTTGTATTTTTAGGATCAGGACTAATCATATTTTTGATAAATGCAAATTCTGGACCTTAATCTATCTCCTTATTTATTCACCAGATATGAATACTTTGAGTTTTTACAATTTTATTGTGAACTATAGCATATGTAATAACTGTGATATAAAACTCATTTGCTATTAACTACACCTTTAAATATGTTGGGTCTTTAAGAATATGTTTCAGAGATTATTCATGCAAATTGTTGAGTTTCTATCTTGAAAAATACAGATTTTGTATCCCTTGGAAGTGAAAAATAGCTCTAAATTAGGGTTTTGACAATTACAAGTTTTTATTTCAATAGGTAAAATGCTTTTTTCTTAGGTCAAACTTATTTTATTATAACAACTGATGATATAAGGGAAATACATGCAAAAAAATTGGGAACCAGTGCATTGCCTAATAATTTTCATATGGCACACCACTGATGTTTCGGACGTTACACACTGTTAACATTATAACTTTATTCAAGTTAATTACTTTTCTTTAGGTATTATTGACCTCAGTTACATTAATTGTTTGTAGAAAAATACTTCTGTAACATTTATCGAAAACAATTATGTAGTTTTAATTAGTTTAGCACATACATGTATACCAAGTTTGTTCTTATCGACCACTCAATTTATGTAAGGTATATTATTCATTTCAAGAACGTGTACCGGTAGTTAAAAATGCTTATGTGATCTAACAGAGTGAAATATAAAGCTAATAGCAATTGTAGTCATCAAAACTCCTTAGAAAATTCACTTAGAAACATACTCTTTATTGCATGTTATGAACAACAGTGTGAAATGTATACTATGGTTTGTTTCGGATGTTACACGATGTTAACATTTCAATGAGATCATAAATTTCTACAAACTCTACAATATAGATGTTTAATCAGCTTGCTAATGTTCTTTGCCTTCAACTATATAGTGTGTCATTCAATAATATCACTAACACATACATGTATGTAAGCACTGAAACATTGACAAATCTTTAAAAAATAAAACTATAAAAAAAGTACCCCCAGTCATGTAAGTACGGTAATAAGAAATAAGTGAATCCTAATGTATGAAAATCTCGAGAATGAGACATTTTTGATGTATTTTAAAATTGTGTATGTTTTAGGTTATAATACTACTGTTACAATCATCCTTTACCACTATTTGTATTAGGAGGCTGTTTCAAACGACAATATGTTTTAATGCTCTTAAATAAGTATTTATTTATTTATTTATTTAATTGATGACCGATTGATGACTGGATGGATGGATTGATTGGTTGGTCGGTTGGTTGTTTGATAGATCTTAACTCTTGCTGTGCCGATATCACAGGTGACAAACAATATACAGTGTAGGTTAAACATGTACCGTATTTGCCGGCGATAAGGCAGCAGCGCCGCACCCCCAACTTTGACATTTCGTAGAGGAAAAAAAACAAAAACGGACAGCCCATTTATATTTTACACTAGTGTAGGGTTGCGGTTGTAACATATAATTCCTAGCACTCTTAACACGGAGGCAGCCCAGCAGACATGTTGTAGGCTTGATAACTACTGGCTAACTGACCAGGTTTTTAATGTGTAAAAGCATTACAGCATTCTATGTAGCATTCCACATACATTCCATGCAAAGTAGAATAATTCAATAAATATTCATATAGTCCCATACAAGTATAAATCAACATCACAAAGTATTCTTGAATATTCAAACATAAACAAAGGGTATATATTGAATATGCATAGTATATGTAAATTATACTATATAAGCTTGACTGCATCAGGTGAACATTGAAACCAATGAGAGAGAGAGATAGACAGATGAAAAGATGGTGGATGAAAAGGGTGAATGTGAATGAGGGATGACCTATTAAATATGAAAGGGATGAATCATGGATATGAAGGGGAGTTTCAGAAGTTCAAAATAAATCCCTACACTAGCTTATACATTTTGTATGTATGCATACATTTGAGGAAAATACTACATGTATATGTTTAGGATCATTAAATAAGGTATTACTGGTAATGCCCTTTTCTTTTATACATGTATGTACTTTCTACACAGATTAGTTACGTGTACTGAGTGCCCTTTTTAAAAGGTATTTTCAAATGAAAATCCATATTTCCCATAAATTTTTAGAAAAACATTTTAATTTGCTTGAGTTTATCAACTTTATATACCTGTATCATACCCGTGTCATGTACATGTACACTGGGTATTGCTTAAGTGGGTGATTTTGAGCTTTTGTAACCTACCAATTAGTTTAGATTGACCATACAATCTTTGGTTATATGACATAATTTGGAACAACCTCTGTAAAAGTGAAAACGTGATGATTTGCAAACACACAGCAATGTAAATAGCAAGAGAAGAGGTTGAAAAATTGAAATGTGCTATTCTCACATCTATCTTTGCCCCTCATTTGAACTAGTTAAAGTATGAAAATGTCTGTTAACAGTTTAATGTAACATCCGAAACGTGCTAACAGCATAACAGAAAGTGCTGTTAAAATGGCTGAATAATTGTTATGTGTCACTTTTATTGAGATTTTTTCTGATAAATTACAATTAAGGATATACTAAAGCAGCCAGGAATGCCTTGCACCGCAAAGTGTGGCTTCAATATTTATGTTTTATAAGTCAATTTTGGCAGAAAATTTAGATATTTTACGGAAAATTTGAGTTTTTGCATCATATTTCTTCATATTTTTATATTTAGATCTAAATGAAATTATCAAAATAGTGGTTTTAACTCTTAAGCTGCCACCCATACAATGCACCCAGTGCCACAGTGCTAATTCCTATTGTGCCACAGTGCTAATCTCCTGCGTGCCAAGTTAATTTTAAGGTTGGTTCAAGTGCGTGTTATTTAAATCTTTACAACAAAAAAATCGCTGAATTACTCGAGAAAATCCAATCTGACTGTTGTATACAAAGACGCGTAATCCAAAGCCGATAATCTGATGCACGCGATGGTACTTTCAATAGCGCTGCAAAAGCACTCAGCACGGTGCAATGGGCATGAACAATAACTGTTATTACATCTGCGCGCTAGCGCGCACAAAGCACCGTAGCGGTGGCTCGCTAGCATGAACGTGGCTTTCAATCGATAGCACGCTCGCGTGCACATGGCACTATAACAATAGCGCGCTAGCAGTCTCATGGCAGGATAAGAGTTAACAGGAGTGTGCATTGTGAAATCGTAACTTGCACATATGATCGAAAATTAGTTGAAATTTGCAAACTATGTGTTAACAATCAAATAGTGTAACGTCCGAAACACCCTTCTTGAGTTTACACAAAATTATTGGATTTGAAAGACTTGATTTGTGTTTTGACTTGTGTTAAGACTTATAATAACTTATTTCATAATGATTTATTCACTCCAGATACCTTAAAATATGGATTATTATCATTTTATTGGTATTTTTTGTTTCGGACGTTACATTTGTTTCGGACGTTACAACTGTTAACGGAAAATTGGTTTTAACTATAAAATAGTATTGTAGTAATGTATTGCAGATTTCTTTGTTTTGGTGGGTAGCTGCCATGAGAAATTAACAAAATGTTATGATAGATATATCCTGCTGTTCATATATTTTCTGCTACTTCAACCTTAAAATTGTTTCGGACGTTACAAAACTGTTTACGGAAAATGAGACGACTTTTTCAAATTTTGAGTATATTTCTAACATAAGCGCTACTATAATTAAATTATATTTTCTTTTAATATAATCACTTGGAGCAACTAATAAACTTACTCAAACCATATACAATCTCATTAATTTGTTGTTCTAGTGGGTTAAATGAGGGTCTACATTGTTTACGGAAAATGTAACGTCCGAAACGCCATTTTCAATTGCACTTTTCCATTAAAATAGGGGAGTTGATTCAGATTACTGTTAAGTTTCTTTAAGATCCACTCATGCTCATTAATCATCAATAGAAAAAAAACATATTGTTTGTGGCTATATATTTTGTTCAGCTCCGACCAAAATGGCATGTCAATTTTGTTACAAAATTCCGTAAACAATTTGCTGTTCAGGGATACCTCATGCGCATAAAGCAACGATGAAAATTTTTCGTTAAGCTATGGGAGGTTAACCTAGGTCCATGCTACTAGAAAAAGTTGTTACTGATTTCTAGTTCTTTATCTTTGGAAAGTTTCAGGCTCTCAAAGGGCCATTTAGGTATTTGGTCATAGTTAAAAAAACCAGTGCCATAAGTAAAGAGAGGGATATATACAGAGGCGGCGCTCCCAGGGGACAGGGGTGCACAGTCCCCCCCCCCCCCCCCCATCACTTGTTGAAGTACCCCCAAAAGGGCCCCTTTTTACCTAGGGAAAGTGCACCTTTTTTAACTTGTAAGAAGTATCCCTTTTTACATAGGAAAATTGACCCTTTTACTTTGACGAGTGCCCCGTCCCCCCCCCCCCTTTCACCTCCAATAAATGCCCCTTTTCTTCGACAAAATCCCATTTTCCTTTGCAATAAGCCGTCCATTTCCCATTATCTTGAGTGCCCTTTTTGTAGTATGTGCCCAGTACAAGTACGAGATCGTGCCCCTTTTTGCTTTCGATAAGTGCCCCCTTCACCTATGATAATTGCGTTATTCAAATCTGAGAGGTGTTCCTTTTACTTTGACATGTGCCCCCTTTCCTTTGTAAGAAGTGCCCCTTGCTCTTTTAATAACTACCAATGTTATACTCAGATAAGCGCACCTTTAATTTTCACATGTGCCCCTTTTCTTTTCTAACTTGAAGAGTGGTGCTTTTCCTTGTGATATTTGCCCCCATTTTAAAAAGAACCCCTTCCCCTTATTATAAATGACACCTTTCATCTCTGGTAAATTACCCTTTTCTGGTACGAGAAGTTAGTCCTTTTCACTTCAGATGAAAAAAACGGGAAAAGTAGTCATTTTCCCTACCTTGGCATTGTTAAAGCTTTGAAAATGCAAAAAAGAATCGAGTCGAAGGGATAGAGCTGACGGTGGGATGGGGGGGGGGTATACCTGCCACACCATGGACTTCATGTTCTTTAGAGGATTCACCCGAAAAACGATGTAGAATATAACAAAATTGAAGTTTGCCTTTAACGGTTTATTGCAGAGCACAAGACCTTTAAATTTGCTGTATCCGGTTATACATCATACAAATAACGTAAAGTTCCCCTTTTGAAATTGTTCGACATTCTGATTAAAAACACACGCAACCCGAAATAATGATATTGATGATAATTTACAAGATAGTGACACAAATTAAAATGATAGTAATATTAATAGTAGTAATTACACGCAATAATAACCCGTTCCTTCCGAAATTATTCAGCCTGATAGCCACCTCACAAACGAGATTAAAAATCGAAAACTCGACTCCTTCGCTGCCGTACCGTGCCACCGTTCAGCGCGCGACACAATGCTTGTACGTTCAAGCGAGCTATAGCCTGGCCAGTCGCTTTGACGAGCAGGAACTTAGCGCATGCGCAGATCATTTGGCAATCTGCCGTGCTCCAACCTCTACAGTAGGATTATGTTCTTCGTTATGTTTTCTTCCTCTTCTACCTCCTTATTTTGTTCTTCTTCTTTCTCCTCCGCATCTTTTCTTTTTTTTTTCCTTCTCACTCTTATTCCTCCTCCATCTTCTTCTTTCTTTCTTCTTCTTCCTTTTCTTCTTATTTATCTCTTTTTATTTTGATACTCGATTTTATTAGAAAATACACAGTTTATAAAAATAGTTGAATGTACATTTTTGTTGCATCAAATTGAATTGAAATAGTTTAACAGCCTAAATTGACTGTTATAATATACGTCGGACATTATACTGTAGCGAAAAGATTTAAACATGATAAAATGACACTAAAGAAGAATCCAGAACGGGGGGGGGGGGTGAAAGGAGAGCCAAAATAGCATACTAATAAATACAGTACAGACTATATAACGATGCGCCCAACTTTCTATCTCTTTCTCTCTGTCTTGTCTGTCTCTCTCTCTCTCTAAAAACCGTTCATTATACTTCATCTCTCTCATACTGTTTTCTGTTCCGCGATTTCCGAAAGCACGTTTCGACATATAAATACGAATTGTTAATCATATAACGCATAGCCAGATTTTACCCTATCTAAAATATTGATATTACAATCATGGAAAGATAAAGGAATAAACAAGAGGATGTGATTAAATAAAATATCACAGACAAAAAGATGATAGGGAAAATGTTTGCTTCTCTCTCTATTGATCGCTCGCTCTTTCAACGCCAGTTTCCGTCTTTGTCTCTCGTACTGCTTTCTGTTCCGCTATTTGTTTATATACCGAAATTGTTCCTTCCGATTTTGAGAAAAAATATTATACAATATTTTTAAATTGAAGAAGAAAAACGGAACTAACGGCTGATATCGAAATGAGAAGAATATTACTGTACAATAATTACAAAAGTAAGAGTTTGGATATAAAAACATCTCTTTTGCATACAATTAATATGAACAAATCTTTTTTGACAAAACTAATATACGTCGGAGGAACGAAATAACTCCTTGGTCGGACATTATACTTTATCCAAAAGATATTACCAAAAAAAGAACTAAAGAAACATTAGGAACGGGGTGGGGGTGATCAGAGAGACAACTAGCATAATATTAATAATTAGTCTGTTTTATTTACTAATGTAAAGCGCTTTGAGCATGTTTTATGTAAAGGCGCTATATAAATATCAATATGTATTATTTTTTGCAAATTTTGACATTTATAGTTTGTAAGTATGTATTGACAAAGTACATACAAATAAAAATGATACAGACATGTCTGCAAGTATTTGGGACCTACATAGAATATGCGAAAAGAGCTATGTCTTTGTATTTCGCCCATGATCCCATAGCTAAGTTACGTAAGTGGAACAAAGAATGGTTATAAACTCCAACAATAGAAGAGCGGAAGTAAGGTAAGGGTATAATTGAATGACAATGAACTGACTTACAGCATTGATGATCCTACTACATTGTATAACACTGGTTGTTTTTGTGTTTTTTGGGGGGAGTGGGGTCTTGTTTTTCGCAGTTGTCGCTGCTGTTTTTTAAGCACATAACGTAGAACCAGATTTTACCCTATCTGAAAAAATCATTAACAAATATAACAATCATTCAAGATAAAGGAATGAACAAGAATATGTGATAAGCTAAAATGTCACAGACAAAAAGATGATTATGAGAAATGATTGTTTCTCTCTTTCTTTCTCTCTCTTTATGTCTGTCTCTCCCTCTCTCTTTCCTCTCTCTCTCTCTCCCCCTCTCTCCCTCTGTCTGTCTGTCTATCTGCCAATGTTGATCCGCCATTTGCTTGTATGCCGGCACATTCTTTCTTTGAGATAAATTATTTTAACATAATCCTGATGATGTACACATAATTGATATCTCTCTTCCTCTCTCTGTCTGTCTGTCTGTCTATCTGCCAATGTTGTTCCGCCATTTGCTTGTATGCCGGCACATTCTTTCTTTCTTTGAGATAAATTATTATAACATAATCCTAATGATGTACCCATAATTTATATACCTTACATTCATTATAGGGAACGAAATAAAAAAGGAGCGGCTGGTAATGTCGAAACGAGAAGAATATTACTGTACAATAATTATATAAAGTAAACCTTTTGAATGTAAATATCTGTTGCATCAAATTGATATTTAAAAACAATGTTTATTATGCTATATTGACGGTGACTATTATACGTCGGACATTATACTTAAGCGTAAATATATTTATTATAAAAAAAGACAAACTAAAGGAAAACAAAGCGGAGCTGGAGGGGGGGGGGGTGATCGAGACAAATATCATAAAAATAAATACAGTACAGACTACGCCCAACTTTTTCTCTCTCCCGCCCCGCTCTCTCTCTCTCTCTCTCTCTCTATTTCTCTCGTTGCATGTCTGTCTATCTGTCAATGTCGTTTTCCATCTTCATCTTTCATATTGTTCTCTATTCCTCCATTAGCTTGTACGCCGGCAGCATTCCTTCCTTTAGATTGATTATTATAACATAATCCTGACGATGTACACATTATACCTTATATTTATTATTGGGAACGAAATAGAAAACGAGCAGCTGATAATGTCGAAATGAGAAGAATATTCCTGTACATTATAATTATACAAAGTAAAACATTTGAATGTAAATCTCTGTTGCACCAAACTGCTATAAAAAAAAAAGGTTTAATATGCTATATTGACGAAACTATTATACGTCGGACATTATACTTCAGCCAAAAGATATAACCAAACCAAAAGAGACAAACTAAATAATAAATCTGATCTAGGGGGGGGGGGGGGGGGTTGGTGAGACGAATATCATAACAATAAATACAGCACAGAATACGTCCAACTTTCTATCTCTCCCGCCCCCCTACCCCCCCCCCCCCCCCTCCCCTCTATCTCTATTTTTAGGGTTAGGTTTTAGGGTCTCTCTCCCCCTCTCTCTCCCTATTTATCTCTCTATGCCTGTCTCTCTGTCTATATGTCAATGTCGTTTTCTATCTTCATCTTTCATATTGTTATCTATTCCTCCATTTGCTTGTATGCCGGCAGCATCCCTTCCTTGAGATTAAATATTATAACATATCCCTGATGAAGTACACATTATACCTTATATTTATTATAGGGAACGAAATAGAAAACGAGCAGCTAATAATGTCAAAATGAGAAGAATATTATTGTACAATATTTATACAAAATAAAACTTTTGAATGTAAATCTCTGTTGCATCAAACTGATATAAACAAATTTCTATTATGCTACATTGACGGTACTATTATACGTCGGACATTATACTTTATCCAAAATATATAAACAAACAAAAAGAGAAAAACTAAAGAATATATCTGATCTAGGGGGGGGGGGGAGGTGAGACAAATATCATAACAATAACTACAGCACAGAATACGTCCAACTTTCTATCTCTCCTGCCCCCGCCCCACTCTCTCTCTCTCTCTGTCCTTCTATCTCTCTTTCTATGTCGTTTTCCATCTTCATCTTTCATAATGTTGTCTATTCCGCTATTTACTTGTTAGCCGGCATCATCCCTTCCTTGAGATTAATTATCATAAGATATCCCTGATGTTATACGTCAGACATTATACTTTAGCCAAAAGATATCATCAACTAAAAAGAGACGAACTAAAGAAAACAAATCAGAGCTGGGGAGGGGGGGAGGGGTGATCGGAGATACAAATATCATACAAATAAATACAGTATACAGGCTACGTTTAACTTTCTTTCTCCCCCTCTCTCTCTCACATAAACTATACCCCCTCTCACATAATTATACCTTACATTTAGTATTGGGAACTAAATATAAAACGAGCGGCTGATGATGTCGAAATGAGAAGAATATTACTGTACCATACTTATAAAAAGTAAAACTTTTGAATGTAAATCTCTGTTGCACCAAACTGCTATAAAAAGAAATGTTTATTATTGTATATTGACGGTACTATTATACGTCGGACATCATACTTAAGTCAAATGATATAAACAAACAAAAAAAAGACAGACTAAAGAATAAATCTGAGCTGGGGGGGGGGGAGTCGGTGATAAAAATATCATAATAATAAATCCAAAATACACCTGATCAAAACTCGTTTTCGGAGTCTGAATCGAGTACAGCCTCGCGAGCCTTATCAAAGTTGAGAGGAACATTTTTTCGCGGTCGCGCCTTTCAAGTGCAGTGAAGTGCATTGTTCCGCGCGTGCCGCGTTCCGTTATAAGCTTTGGTTATAAGCTTTGCGCTGCTCCCAATTGAAATACCAGCAGTATTGGTATTCTGTGCATGGAAGGTCTCAGCGAAAGTCAAGATCTCTGGGACAGACATAGCGGAGCTGCAATACGCTGCTGTACGAATTTCATGTGAGAGAAAACTTGACATGCTTATGAAAAAGTACAATTATAATGAATAATATGGAAGTAAAAAAAAACAGGAGTAATGGATGATGATAGTAATACTTTGGAAAACCCTCAAATCCACTAGTTTAGTGAATTAGGGGTAGTGAAAGGAAATTTTAGGCTTGTAAAGACGTCATTTACCTGCCTATTATGGGAACCTGGTGTACCAGGTTCCCGTCGGTGAGTGAGCTCCACGGGAGCCTGGTATCCCTGTTCCCGGAAGGAACGGGATAATACATGTTAATGATAATATTAGTACTGCTAAAGATGATAATGATGATAATAATGATGATGATGGCAATATAATAATAATAATTACCATCCTGAAAATGTATGATAATGATAATCAATTGTATAAGGATATGACATTTTTATTGTCAAAATGGGTGGTTCATAATAAAACATGCAACTGTATATTAACATGTTGCAACTTTAATACAGGTATTCAAATGTTATTTATTGCGACTGTACATTGAAAATTCTAAAATAACAATACAGAGCGAACATAAGACTAAACCCATCCTAACTTTTAGTAAAAAACTTGGAGGTTAAGCCCTCGTTTTAAACTTTGCATCCCTTCACGCATTCGTATCATTATGCATTAACACCGCAGACTAACTGAATATAAATATTTTATTATAGGATTTTATTCTATTTTGTAAATGAGTTGAACAAGAACCTACCACATATCTGATAACGTCTTCACATGTCTGCAGCACTCGATGAGGTAAACCATGTCTTCCTCGTCTGTGCACTTCATCCCTTTCAGATATAGCCGTTGCAGGTTCTTGGTTTGTTCTCTGATCAGAAGACCCAGTCGTCTCATCGTCCCGCTTGATATACTCTTTGATGAGAATGATAACGTTGATGTAAGGTAAATGCGTGTGAGCTGCTGTCCTCCGGTCCGACGAAGACCAGCCGCGATCTGAGGTATGTCTTTCTCTACATCATCGATAGTGATATTGACGCCGAGGGGAAATCCGCACCGCACGATCAAGCTAAGATGAGCAAGGAACGTGAAGCGACGCGACAGACAAGTCTCGAGGACTTTATCGCCAACGTCCGCCACGGAGTCCAAAGAAAGGACAAGGCTCCTGAAGCAGATGCCAGCACGAGTAGCGTTGCAACCGGTACGAGATCGGCCAGCAAAGTACGCGACGCATCAAATGTGACATCGGCAAAAGTTAGCGTAGCTAGTACGTCACATGTCAACAGCAGCGAAGAATGCGACAGCAATGCATCAGGGAAAATCGATTCGGGTGGCGATGAGGAATCTTCAAGCGAGTGCGATGATGAGCCGATACCACATCCCAAGAATCAGCGCAAATTGAAGAAGAAACCAGCACCCGTAAAGCCAAGAAATTCAAGTAAGAAAAAATAGCAAAGCTACATAATACAAAGATGACGAAATACTGTTGAAAAAACAAACTAGAAACGATGAATGAAGTATCAAGAATACTTTTTGTGTCCCTCAATGTAAGAGGAATAAGAGACAAGACTAAAAGAGGCAAAATATTTCGCTGGATTAATGATCAAAAATGTCATATCGCATTTTTACAAGAATCATTTGTAACAAAAGATCTGGAATCAATAATAAAATCAGAGTGGAACGGAGCATGTTACTTCAAAAATGGAACAAATCATTCAAAAGGAGTCGTGATTCTAATACACAACCGATTATTTAGTTCACTGATATCAGTAAAAGCTTTCACACGAGGAGACGGAAGAATTCTTGCATTACAGTTTTGCTTGTATGGTAAATCATACTTTTGTATTAATATATATGCACCAACAAAGAGTACGCTGAAAGAAAAGTTTTTTAAAACTTTAAAAATATGGTCAAATAAGTACAAGAACCATAATGATGTGCTTCTTGTAGGTGGTGATTTTAATTGTGTCCAAAACCGAAAATTAGATACTAGGGGTATTTCACACATAAATATACGTAAGCGTAATCTTTCATGTTTTCAACATTTGTTCAATTTGATTGATGTATGGAGAAAGCAAAATCCAGATAAAAGGCAGTTCACATGGAGACAGGTTTCTTTAAAGATGTTTTCAAGATTAGACTATTGGCTTGTTCCAGCTGATTTTATGCACAGGGTTTACTCAACCGATATCAGACCTGCATTAAAGTGTGACCACAATGCTGTTTCACTTACGATTAAGGTTCATGAACAGAAGCGTGGGAAAGGTATTTGGAAACTAAACTGCTCTCTGCTTGAGGACGAGACATATAGAACAAATGTCACAGATGTTATTCGAAAACTAAAACTTGAATATAGACACTTAGATTTGCAACAAAAATGGGAACTTTGTAAAATAAAGATAAAGGAATTTAGTATGAAATATGCAATAGATGTGAATAAAAAGAAAAAATGTTACATTGTTAATTTAGAAAAAGAATTAAGAGATCTATGTGAAAATGAATGTAACCTATCTGTAGAGGATAACGATAGAATGAAGAAACTAAAAAATAATATTGACAAATGGTATACATATCAATGTAGAGGTGCTTTTGTACGTTCAAGGGAGAAATGGTTAGAAAAGGGTGAAAAATCAAATAGATATTTCTTGCAACTCGAAAAGAGAAGGGGCCAGAAAAAAAGAAATAGACTCTTTAGAAGTTAATGGGAAAATTCAGAAAGATAATATTTTAAAGCACATACATAGTTATTATACGAATTTGTATTCAATCGATGATCATCAATATAGCTCTCACGACGTGTTTACAAACATAGATATTCATTCATTGTGCGAAGAAGAAGCAGACAGCTGCGAAGGTTTACTTACTGAAGCAGAATGTTGGAACTCATTAAAAGGCATGAATAATAATAAATCGCCAGGCAGTGATGGCCTAACAGTGGAATTCTATAAATGTTTCTGGTCAGAGATAAAAGACCTGGTGTTGGAAAGTCTGAATACGGGATTTTGTAATGGGGAGTTGTCTTGGTCACAAAAACAATCTGTTCTTACTCTTATGTATAAAAAAGGTCCTAAGACGCGCCTTGGCAACTGGCGGCCAATATCATTACTCAATGTCGATTACAAAATCGCTGCTCGTGCCTTGTCACATAGACTGAAGCGTGTAATAAATACTATAGTATCGGTCGATCAGTCGGGTTTTATGAAAGGAAGGTCAGCTACTGAAAATGTACGTCTTATACAAGATATAATAGACTATTGTGAGTCAGAACATGTTCCGGGTATTATTATGTTTATCGATTTCAAACAAGCTTTTGACAATGTTAATCATTCTTTTCTTTTTAAAACGTTGGAAATATTTGGGTTCAAAGATACATATATAAAATGGATTCGCACACTATATCACAATGCATGTGGTAGTGTTATGAATTATGGATGGCTCTCAGAAAAATTCACAATTGAGAAAGGTGTAAGGCAAGGATGCCCACTATCAGCATTGTTATTTATTATTACTGCAGAAATCTTAGCGTTAAAGGTGAATCAAAATAAAGATATTAAAGGTATACAAGTTCTAGATAAAAATCATGAAGGACTTGAAACAGAAATTAAAATTGCACAATATGCAGACGACACGGTAATGACACTCAGTTCACTTGCGTCAGTGAGACATGCAATGGACGAAATAAAAAAAATTGGCAGATATGCTGGTATTTTGGTGAATTGGGATAAATCGAAAATAATGCAGCTTTCACAAAGATGTGATGCAAATGAAATTGAAGGATTGGCTTTTTCAAACGATCCATTTAAATTTCTTGGGATTTATGTAGGGATGAATATAAAAGAAGTAGAAACACTAAATTGGGAAGGAAAAATTGACAAGATTAAAAGAATTTTAGATTTGTGGAAAATGCGTCATCTGACGTACTACGGGAAAATCACAGTTATAAAGATGCTAGCTGCATCACAAATAGTATATGTGGCTACTGCTGTTCCAGCACCCAAAGATGCCATCAAAAGAATTAATAAGTTATTATACTCCTTTTTGTGGCGCTCAAAAACAGAAAAAATAAGAAGAAATATTTGTATTAATGATGTTACAAGTGGGGGGTTGGGAATGATTGCTAGAGTTAGTGCATTGCGTCTTTCATGGATAATGAAATATTTGAACTGTCAAAATACCTCATGGAAAACATTGTTTTCCTATTGGATTGACAAGGTTGGGGGAATACCCTTATGTTTAGAATTTAACTGTCACAAGAAAGACATGGAAAAATTATGTAAAACAGCAAATTTGCCATATTTTTACTTTGATTTGCTTTGTACATGGTCTGAACTAAAATATGTAAATATTGAGGGGACGAATAACATAATGAGAACGATACTATGGAATAATAGTAATATTAAAATAAGGAACCGAATGCTTCATTTTAAGGTGTGGGAGAGAGGAGGAATAAAAAGAGTACACCATGTTCTTAATGACGGTCGATGGAAAAACTCTGACGAAACTGCCCAAAGATATGGGTTACCCAAAATGTTATTTGCTTTTAAGTTTGCTATGTTGAAAAAGGCTTTCCCCTTGGTATGGTTGCGTAAATCACAAGATGTAGAACGTGATGAAGTAATTGATTTACAGACCATTGAGATTTCGACAGGGGATATGATAGATTTGTCAAAACTTAATACGAAAATAATATATTCACTGATTGTGCAAACAAATAAGAAAAAACCATATATTTTAAACGCATGGCAACAACGACTACACTTACATGCGGATTTTAATTGGTCATCTGTTCTACAGTTTAAATTTCATGTTGTACGGAATAATAAAATCAGAGAATTTAACTTTAAACTTTTGCATATGATTTTACCATCACGATACAATTTATGCAAATGGAAGATCTTAGATTATAATACATGTGAGATATGTAATACGCTAGAAACCACTAAGCATATGATGTTGGAGTGTGAAAACGTAAGATTGTTTTGGAGAATTGTTTCAGGTGTAATCTTCAATTTATGTGGTCTAAATATTCAGATGACTGAACAGATTTTAATACTTGGTTATGAAGTTGAAAACTCAATTTGTCATTTAGTAAATTTAATAATAAATTTTGCTGAGTATGTAATATATAGAAACCACATAAAGAATTTACAATCATTTAATAGAACACATGCGAGAACTCTATATCGTAGTCTTAAATATGAGTTGACATTTTATTTGAACTGTAAAAGTATTAAAAGAGAAAATAACAATATGGTACAGAAATTAATTGAGATGCTGTAGACAACGAAAACAGATGTACTCATGAACAAACTAATGGGACGTTGCAATATTTTATTTGTTTATGATTGTATATGAGTTGAATTTGTTTATTTGAAGGAAAAGAAACAAAAAGGAATGTCAATTTGAATAATAAAGTTCCTCTGATTGAGGTTAAAGAGAAAAAAAATATAAACATGTTGCAACTTTAATACAGGTATTCAAATGTTATTTATTGCGACTGTACATTGAAAATTCTAAAATAACAATACAGAGCGAACATAAGACTAAACCCATCCTAACTTTTAGTAAAAAACTTGGAGGTTAAGCCCTCGTTTTAAACTTTGCATCCCTTCACGCATTCGTATCATTATGCATTAACACCGCAGACTAACTGAATATAAATATTTTATTGTAGGATTTTATTCTATTTTGTAAATGAGTTGAACAAGAACCTACCACATATCTGATAACGTCTTCACATGTCTGCAGCACTCGATGAGGTAAACCATGTCTTCCTCGTCTGTGCACTTCATCCCTTTCAGATATAGCCGTTGCAGGTTCTTGGTTTGTTCTCTGATCAGAAGACCCAGTCGTCTCATCGTCCCGCTTGATATACTCTTTGATGAGAATGATAACGTTGATGTAAGGTAAATGCGTGTGAGCTGCTGTCCTCCGGTCCGACGAAGACCAGCCGCGATCTGAGGTATGTCTTTCTCTACATCATCGATAGTGATATCGATATCTCTCAAGCCAGGAAGCGATGAGAGCAGACCTTCATAGCTTTGTGTCGTCACTCTCTCAGCTAATAGCTTTGTGACGAATGGAAGCTCAGGAGGAGATGGAGGGAAACTTAGAGTGGAGTCTGAGATGGTGAGCTGGTTCAGTGAGGTGAAGGATCTAAGACAGGACCAAATCCTGACAGTAATCTCAGAAGATAACTGGCATTTCTCTACGACGAGCTGACCATTATCCTGGAATTAGATAGTAATTTAATATGTAAGTCATATAAAATACCCAAAAAGCAGAAAACGGATTGAAAGTCAAGGAATGGGCCCGTCTTTATTAATTTCTCATTTACATTTAAGATATGAAAATCCAGGCCTATCAATACCCATGCCACCAGTTGACTTGAATTCATGGTGAATAATTCGTAATCCATCTCTCTACAAATTTGTCACATAGAACCCTCTATACGTTTCTTTAATATAAAGCCACGCTTTCATGGGCCGAGTTGTCATGTTATGTGGTCAATAAAACAACCACTTTCGCTTGCATACACGTGAATCTGCGAGTGATTGGTAGTTTTGTTTAGATAGGCATCCTAATTCTTATTCCGAAAACATATTTTATTATATTTGTTGTCAAAATTATTATTATTAAAGGTAGTATTGAATTTCAGTTAAATTTTCAATTTTTGAAATGTGTTGTCATCACAAGCATAAACATAATTAACTTGTACATGTAGTACCTATATCCGCTCCCTGCAGTACTCCTCATCACTCTATAATGAATCAATGTTACAATTTCAAAAGTGATCCTTGCACACGTGTAGTAAAATATATACCTAATAGGTTACTTACATGATAGACAGTCACCATGAGTGCTTTCTGTGAGATAAGAAGCTCGCTGAGGTGCAGTTCTAGTCTACTGCCTGCTTTTGTACCACACCCAAGAAACCTGCAAAGTATAAATTAAAGAGAAGGTTGAGTTCTGGGAAGAGGTGAACAATAATTTGTGAGCGTTACTCATTCTTATTATGCAAGTGTGGAAGAACATCAGATAAGACATGTTCCCTGAAAAGAGTGGCTCTTCAAATGCCTTCATATTCTAAATATGCATGTAACATCGTAAAAATCGGGGGGCCGGCTTTTTACGCCATGTGTTCGTGTAGTCCCATACACATCTTTCTGTGTACAGTGTTTGTAACTTTACCAAGACTTGGCCAAATTTCTTATCATTTTGATGATTCCAAAACCTTGCAATACACACAAATTCTTATATGCTAGATGATCAACCTTTTCTGGTCGGTTCCACACCGTTTCTTTCACAATGCAATCGCATGACCAGAACTCAACTTCATCTTTAAGTGTAAGATTGATTAGAAAGAAGAAATGGATAGAAGAAATTTTGTGGATGAGTACATTTAAGAATTGTGAAGTTTGTATTGTGAAATAAATGCATATAAGTACAAATGAAGAGTCTTTAGGTGGAGGCTAGCTGTCGCTTGCCCATTGCAAACTAATGTTTTGAAAAATATATGTTTAGTGCAGTATCTTAGATACTGTTTGCGATATAATCACGTTATAATGGTTATTAATTGTAAAATGACTGTTATTGTTAATTTCAGTATTATTATCGTTGACTAACTCAACTGTTGTATAATAAACTCACATTAGATGAGTCAGTGTCTTCACATGTCTACAAGACTCGACGAGTTCAACCAAGTCTTCCTCCTTTCTACAATTTACTGTCGATAGCAAAAGCCACTGCAGGCTCTTGGTTTGTTCTCTGATCAGATGACCGAGTCCTCTCATCGTCTCTGTCGATACACTCTTTTTCTCCGATGGTAGTGACGAAGGTGCTTCCAGTCTTATGGTTGTGAGCTGCTGGCCTCCGGTCCGACGTAGACCAGCCGTGATCTGAGGTATGTCTCTCTCTGCATCATCGATAGTGATATCGATATCTCTCAAGCCAGGGAGCGATGAGAGTAGACCTTCATAGCTTTGTGACGTCACTTTCTCGGCTGATAGCTTTCTGACGGATGGAAGCTCAGGGGTAGATGGAGGGAAACTGAGAGAGGAGTCTGAGATGGTGAGCTGGTTCAGTGAGGTGAAGGATCTAAGACAGGACCAAATCCTGACAGTAATCTCAGAAGATAAGTGGCAATTATTTACGACGAGTTGACCATTATCCTGGAATTAGAGAGCAATTTAATATGTAAGTCATATAAGATACCAACAAAGCGATAAACGGATTGAATTTCAAGGAATGGACCCGTTTTCATTATTTTTTCTTTAACATTTAAGAGATGAAATTCCAGCTTATCGATACCATGATACCAGTTGGCTTGAATTCATGGTCAATAATTCGTAATCCATCTCTCTACAAATTTGTCACATAAAACGCTCTATACGTTTCTTTAATCTAAATCCACGCTTTCTTGGGCCGAGTTGTGATGGTTATGTGGCCAATAAAACAATCACTTTCGGTTGCATATACGTGAATCTGCAAATTGCTGGTAGATTTATATAGGCACCCTAATTCTTATTCCGAAAACATCGTTCATTATATTTTGTTTTGTCATAGGTATTATTATTAGAGGTAGTATTGAATTTCAGTCTAATGTTCAATCTTTTGAAATATGTTTTCATCACAAGCATAAGCATAATTTACTTGTACATGCAGTACCTACATCCGCTCCCTGCAGTACTCCTCATTACTCTATAACAAATCAATCATACAATGTCAAAAGTATATCCTTGCACACGAGTAGTAAAAAATATACCTAGTAGGTTACTTACATGATAGACAATCACCATGAGTGATTTCTGTAAAATAAGAAGCTTACTGACGTGACGTTCTAGTCTACCGCCTATTTTTGTACCACAGCCAAGAAACCTGCAATATATCAATAAAGTGTAAGATCGCTTAGAAAGGAGAAATAGATAGAAAAAATTGCACCCATTTGCAGATTACATTTAAGAACTTTGTATTGTGACATAAATGCATATAGCCCCCACTCCCCCCCCCCCCCCCCCCCCCCCCCTCTGCGATTTTTCTGATTGTCCGGGAACTCATACGGATGGCGCCCCGCCGCTCGCTGAACTTTTTTTTTCGAGTCTTGCGCACTTAAAAAAAAAAAGCTTTTTGAAAGTCGGACGTACAGTTACAAAGTCACGTGACCTTTTGTCTTTGCGTGTCAGCCCGAAAATCGCTCCTTTTCGCGACTTGTGTACAAAACATAAGGAAATCTCATTTTTTCTAAAAAGAGATAAAAATATGGTTATTGGGTCATGTTTAAAGTTTAGGTGTTTGTTTTTGGAGTCAAAAGAGTTGAATTGTAGTTAGAAATGAAATATAACAATAAAAAACAATAAAATGCATAATAAATTATAAAAACAATGAAATATATAAGAAATTATCAAAACAAGAGATAACATAAGGAATAACCTAGCTCGTCCAAATTTGTTGTCGTATTATTGTTTCAAATGGTCTAACGAATACATGTAATCGAAAGGGTAAAAAGGTGAATTATATGACATTAGTTGCATAAACTACCATAAATATGCAAATGAGTGAATTTGTCAAAAAATGTAATTTACCATAGTATTCTATACACTTCACTTGACATGCGTGCAAATGTTCGCGGCGTTCGGCCGTTTTACGACCGAGATCTTAGGTTGCCATAATGCCCCCCTCCGGCCGTATTAAGACCTCAAATAGCCCGGCCTTTTTAGGGTTTAAGATAGAGGCTAGGTGTCGAATACCAATTTTTAACTTATGAAAAACAAATAGGCATCTTTTCAGTACAGTATCTTTGGTACTGTGTGCGTTATGATCAGGTTATTACGGTTATTAAGTGTTACATGAATATTATTGTTATTATCAGTATAACTCACGTTAGATGATTCAGTGTTTTTACATGTCTCAAAGACTCGACGAGTTCAACCAAGTCTTCCTCCTTTCTGCAATTCACACCGGATAGCAAAAGCCACTGCAGTTTCTTGGGTTTTTTTCTGATCAGATGACCCAGTCCTCTCATCGTCTCTGTCGACACACTCTTCTTCTCTGATGGGAGTGATGATGGTGCTTCAAGTCTTATAGATGTAAGCTGCTGTCCTCCGGCCCGACGAAGACAAGCCGTGAGCTGATGTATGTCTCTCTCTGCATCATAGATAGTGATATCGATATCTATCAAGCCAGGGAGCGATGAGAGCAAACCTCCATAACTTTGTGACGTCACTCTCTCGGATGATAGATGTGTGACGGATGGAAGCGCAGGGGTAGAAGGAGGGAAACTGAGAGAGGAGTCTGAGATGGTGAGATGGTTCAGTGAGGTGAAGGATCTAAGACAGGACCAAATCCTGACAGTAATCTCAGAAGATAAGCGGCAATTATTCACGACGAGTTGACCATTATCCTGGAATTAGAGAGTAATTCATTATGTAAGTCATAATTATAAGTCACCAAAAAGGTAGTTAACGGATTGAATTTCAAGGAATGAACCCGTCTTTATTGATTTGTCATTAACATGTTAGAGATGAATATCCAGGCCTATCAATACCCATGACCGTATCAGGACAATTACCCCCTGGGCAATCACCCCCCGACAATTTCCCCGAGGACAACTACCCCCCGCGGACAATTACCCCCCGAAGACAACTACCCCCAAGGACAATTACCCCCCCGAGGACAATTACCCCCCATGGACACTACTGGGCATGGTGGCTCAGCGCCCGCCTCATGAACGGGAGGTCGTGAGTTTGAACCCCGGCCGAGTCATACCAAAGACTTATAACAATGGGACCTTCTGCCTTCTAGCTAGGCGCTCAGCATATTAGATTGGAGAAGGGTAGTAATAACATATTATGTTATGCAGGGCCCGTTGGAAGAGCAGTTTCATAACTGAAGTGGCTACCCTGGGTAAATAAAAAGTAATTATTATTACATTCGAGGACAACTATCCCCCAGGAAAACTACCCCCCCCCCCCCGAGGACAATAACCACCGGAGGACAACTAACCCCATTGACAGTCACTCCCGAGGAATTTATAACACTGTGACGTATAACGCTTCTCTCCAAATTGCTATTTACAAAAAATTGCATAAACCTTCGTTTTCTTTGTTATTTATGAAGTTAATTTCAGCTTCTTCAAATTATTCAATTTCAATATGAGGGGGGGGGGGGTGTAGGTTGCCCAATTCCCCTTTAGTTTTGCTACCGAGTAAAGAACAGAAATTACATTTCTTAGAAAATTGAACAATACATTGCGCGCAGATGAGTACGCGTTACAGCCTCTCTCACCATCAATGGCACAACAAAGAAATTAGGATGTAAGATTTCCTTTATGCATCCTCTGTAACTGTTTTAATCAGCTGATCGTGTATTTGTCTTTGTATGTATAATGGGCCCTCATCCATGCCATGATCCCCAATTAAGGTTTTCTTCACGTTATCTATTATTTCTGTTGTCATGCTGAAGTATAATAAGTTTTCGTGTACGTTAAATTATTTTGAAATAGAAATTGCCTTCAAGTTTTTTATATGTACGGTGCCATGTCAAAAGAAAATAAATATTCGCTCTCTGGTAATTCATCTCATTTGATTTTGTAACGCCAGCACAGCGTTTTTTAACTGAGGTGCCGCAAGAGAATGATTTGGAAAACGTTGATTTTGTAAAACAATCAAATACCAGAAACGGTTAAAATATGTAATTACATGAGAAAATAAAATTTTGAAGATACTAAAGTGTCTTCCTTCCTCGCTCGCTGACAATATTTCGACAGTAAGGCAAATAAGGGCAACGAGAGGCCCGAATATCCTCAAATTCGTGTATCAAGATCATGACTGAATATATCACTTTTTATTTATGTACATTTGGCGGCAAGGTGCCCGCATACAGTTCTTTAAATAGTTCCTAGTGTGTGGATTACAAAGTAATTTTTACCAGTTTGAAAATGTCTTCGCATTTTTATTCTTAAATGTACCCATACATATGTGCATAGCACTTGACGAGAGCCAGAGTCATGCACAATTACAAATCTGTAAAGACTTTGGGATTTGGAAGAAACTTTTCATTTCTTAAGAGGGTACCGTGACTAACGAAAATTTAAAATAACGCTGCTCTGGAGAAATGTATTTCTATGCATTTTGAAAAGCGCTGGACAATTACCTAAAACTTACATCCTTCTTGGAAATTAGCAACCGCAATGGCGTTGCATAAACTATAATAAAAGGGAAATATGTAGTAATGAGGAATACAACGTGATATAGTATTTGAAAGAATATGGGTTCATGCAGGGGATCTTATGGGCTCGTAGCCATCTCTCTATGTGTCAGATCGTCTTTTGCCTATGAATCCTGATTGTCCACGGGGGTAGTTGTCCTCGGGGGGTAATTGTCATCGGGGAATTGTCCTCGGGGGGGGGGGGGGTAATTATCATCGGGGGGGGGGTAGTTGTCCTCGGGGGGTAGTTGTCCTCGGACGTAATTGTCATCGTAGTTGTCATCGGGGGGTAATTGTCCTCGGGGGATAATTGTCCTAGGGGGTAATTGTCCTCGGGGGGTAGTTGTCCTAGTGGGTAATTGTCCTCGGGGGGTAGTTGTCCTCGGGGGGTAATTGTCCTCGGGGGGGTAATTCTCCGGGTGGTAATTCTCCGGGGGGTAATTGACCTTGGGGGGTAGTTGTCCTCGGGGGGTGATTCTCCGGGGGTTAATATTCCAGGGGGTAATTGTCCTTTGGGGGTAGTTTTCCGGGGGGTAATTTTCCGGGGATGATTGCCCAGGGGGTAATTGTCCTAGAACCACCCATGACACAAGTTGACTTGAATTCATGGTGAATAATTCGTAATCCATCTCTCTGCAAATTTGTCACATAAAACGCTCTTTACGTTTCTTTAATATAAAGCCATGCTTTCATGGGCCGAGTTGTCATGGTTATGAGGCCAATAAAACAATCACTTTTGCTTGCATACACGTGAATCTGCAAATGGCTGGTAGATTTCTTTAAATAGGCACCCTTATTCTTATTCCGAAAACATCGTTTATTATTTGTTTTGTCATACTGTAAGTATTATTATCAGAGGTAGTACTAGTATTAAATTTCAGCTTAGTTTTAAATCTTTTGAAATCTGTTGTCATATCAAGCATGAGCATATTTAACTTGTGCTTGCAGTACCTACATCCGCTCCCTGCAGTACTCCTCATTCGAATGGCCGGTAAGGGATAAAGTTTTCCTAATAGAAACACACTTTCTCCGGCATTATCCGGATAATGCCGGAGAGAGCTTTTACGCGTTCACCGTCAAAATTATCCTTCTTTTAGAAGGAAAATGCAGGGGAGGCTAACCGGATAACGTAGATAGAAACACACCCCCGTTCCGATTGAGTGAACATGCCGGTGAAAAACCGGAAATAGGAGTGATCACGTGATCGGAATATTTGACCCCGACCCGCGCGACAATACAATCCCGCATCGCGGGTTGACCTAGCAGTCCCACAATACTTTGCGGTGACCTAATACATCAGTTTACGGATCCATCAGTGCGCATGCTCAGACATGGGCGCCATTTTAATTGGCGAGTAAACAAAGTTAATGACCTAGAGGTCAGTGGTATTTATGCGTAAATTAAGATTGCGCCCATGCAAATGATGATGTGCGCGCACAACGCAGCGCGCAGGCAGTGATGTCATCATAATTTGCATGGGCGCAATCTTAATTTACGCATAAATACCACTGACCTCTAGGTCATTGGCTTTGTTTACTCGCCAATTAAAATGGCGCCCCTAACCGTAAACTGGTGTATTAGCCAGAGTTCGATGAACTTTTTCACTGCCTTTTTTTCTGGCTAGATCGGAATGCGCGTAGATATAAATTACCCTTCCCTGGCATTATACGATTATTTCTTCAACCGGATAATTCAGTATAACTAATAGAAACACACTTTCTCCGGCATTATCCGGATAATGCCGGAGAGAGCTTTTACGCGTTCACCGGCAAAATTATCCTTCTTTTAGAAGGATAATGCAGGGGAGGCTAACCGGATAACGTTGATAGAAACACACCCCGTTCCGATTGAGTGCACATGCCGGTGAGAAACCGGAAATAGGAGTGATCACGTGATCGGAATATTTGACCCCGACCCGCGCGACACTACAATCCCACATCCCGGGTTGACCTAGCAGTCCCACAATACTATGCGGTGACCTAATTAGCCGATGAACTTTTTCACGGCCTTTTTTTGGCTAGATCGGAATGCGCGTGGATAGAAATTGCCCTTCCCTGGCATTATACGCTTATTTCTTCAACCGGATAATTCAGTATAACTAATACAAACACGCTGTATGTCAAAAGTATATCCTTGCACACGTGTAGTAAAAAATATACCTAGTAAGTTACTTACATGAAAGACAATCACCATGAGTGATTTCTGTGAGATAAGAAGCTCACTGACGTGAAGTCCTAGTCTACCGCCTGTTTTTGTACCGCAGCCAAAAAACCTGCAACGTATCAATAACGTGTAAGATTGCTTAGAAAGTAGGAATGGTTAGAAGATATGGCAACCATAGAGGCTAGGTGTCGATTGCCCATTGTAAAAATAATGTAAACAAAAAGGCATCTGTTCTCTACAGTATCGTTCACAGTGTTTGCGTTACAATCAGTTTATTATGGTTATAAATTGTTTAACAAACTATTATTGTTATCATCAGTAGACCTATTATTATCATTGACTGACGCAACTGTTGTATTATAAACTCACACTAGATGATTCAGTGTCTTCACTTGTCTCCAAGACTCGACGAGTTTAACCAAGTCTTCCTCCTTTCTGCAATTCACTCTGGATAGCCAAAGCCACTGCAGGTTCTTTGTTTGTTGTCTGATCAGATGACCCAGTCCTCGCATCGTCTCTGTCGAAACACTCTTTTTCTCTGATGGTAGTGATGATGGTGCTTCAAGTGTTATGGTTGTGAGCTGCTGTCCTCCGTTCCGATGAAGACCAGCCGTAATATGATGTATGTCTTGTTCCGCATCGCCAATAATGATATCGATATCTATCAAGCCAGGGAGCGATGAGATCAGACCTTCGTAGCTTTGTGACGTCACTCTCTCGGCTGAAAGCCTTGTGACGGATGAAAGCTCAGGGGGAGAAGGAGGGAAACTGAGAGAAGAGTCTGAAATGGTGAGAGTACGTAGCATTGAAAATAGTCCCAGGCAGGACCATAGTCCACTCGTCACGTCGGCAGTTAAAGTAGATCCCTCAAACTCTACTGTCCTAACCTAGTTTTAAGATAGAGAGAGAGAGAGAGAGAGTAAAAGAAAGAGAATTAAAGACGGATTGTACGAATAGAATAACAGTAATTAGTTTATATTATATCTCTTGATTGTTGTGGTAATCATTAATGCTATCAAGACTGTAACCTGATCTTAGAATATTCTCCGGTTAGCTACCCTCCCCCCTCCCCTTCACGGTTTTGCATTAATAACTAATACATTTATTTTCTTCCATGTTGAAAAAACAGCTCCTTTGTTTTACATAGGCTACATGCTTATATTCACTGTTCCTCGTCATCTTTTTAATAGGGATAGGCCCTAGCACCTGTTAAAAAATGATTATTACTATTACTTTGTTTAAAACTATTTGTCTGGTTTCTGATATTCAGTACCTTGATTGAGGCCGTAGTTGGGCAAACGTAGCATAATAATGAAAATAAATCATGAGTACTGATAGTTATATCATGCAGTATGGATCAGATGCAGTTGATTATGAATAACATAAATTATAATAGCATTGTGATTTCAAACAGATAAATGAAAACTTAAACATTCTAATTAAACGATTATTGTATTCACATTTCGTTAAATGAAAATGTGCATACCTCACGTTTAAGTTGCTTTGGAAGATTTTGCATCCCAACGGAGGTGTAGACAGTCGGTGACTTTAGAACAATACTTTCTGCATTCACACATCTTCGAACCAACGAAGACACACCTCCTTCTGTATTCGTGGTCTCTGATGAGCAGTCAAGGAGAATGCGGTATCGCTCGCCTTCATCCAAACAGTTTGTGGTAAGGAGCATCTCCATTATTCGAATACAGAGCTTGTTGTCCGTGCCAGCGACGAATCGGATGAGATTCTCGTAGTCACCGATGTTTGCTTTGATCTTGCGTAGTACTCTATCTAACTTAGACTTCTTGAAATTTAACAGAAAGTGGTACGTTTGATCAGCGAGGAATTTTCCAGCCGAGTGTTCTTGTGCGATTTTGTGATAAAACTCAATTGTAGTGGAAGTGGTCTCGTTAGACTGAGGAAGGCATGTTGATGAAACAGTCGTCTTGGATACTATCCCAAGTTTACAGGCCAAATCAAGTATTGCAGGAACCCTTCGGAAATCATGAGGCGTGAAGACTAGTTGTTTAGCATCGTCGAGCAGACCAGTTAGAGCAACTTCGCCTAGTTGAAGAATTAATTTCCTTAACATTTTGGGTTTGATTTTAACTCTCGACTCGGATCGGGCGTTTGAATGTTGCATTAGAAAAACATTCACGTTGTCCAGCAATTCTGTTTGAGTAGTAGTACCACTGTCAAGTAGGCCATTACTCCACAGGTGACAGACCATGAGACAGAATAGGGGTGTTATAACAAGTTCATCAATAAGTGGTTGGATATCGAGGTAAGCCTTCAGACCATGTCCCTTATTAGGATTCGAAATCGAAGCAAAGAATTTGTCGATGTAATCTCGAGAGCTCTCTCGAGAAAATCCTTCGATCCACATCTTTGTGTATACCCGTGGAAGTTCCGCTTGATTGAAGAAGTTCTCTAGGTGAGGGCGTGTTGTAACAAGAACTCGACAATGTGGAAACTCCTTCCAGCGAATGACATTGACAATGTTGCTCATTAAGCTTTGATTCGTAGAAGGAATACCGGCATACTCATCTAGCCCGTCTAGTATGATGTGACATATGTCCTGATTCTTTCTGATGAAACTCTCCAGACCCTCTGGTGTAAGATCATCAACATCACTCAAAAGCTGGGATTTGATGGCTTCTCCGATCGATGTAAGCTGACCTGTGTTTCGGAATTTCACAACGAAAAGAAGTGGCAGATGCTCTAATGCTGACCCCTTTTCTCTATGAACCCAGTCGTAAGCCATCTTAGCCACAGCCGTGGTCTTGCCTCGTCCAGCGGGGGCCGAAATGAGGATTCGAGCTGGCAGTATGCCATTTACTTTCGCTGAAAATATGTCAGATACAGAACCCTTGAGTATTTCCTTCATTGTTGTGTCTTGTCCATGAGCGTCCTTCTTCACCATTGTGACCACCGTGTGCATATCTTTGAACTCAGTATAGTCATTCTGATCCCATGGTTTCATTCGGATTTTGCACAATTCATGCATGTAGGTGTTTTTCAACTTTTCGCGACATTGCTCAACAGTCAAGGACTCTGAGATCTTGTCACTGGAGATATCTGGAATGATGCAAGCACATAAGACGAAATTATCTGAATGCATTCCCACGATCTCTGCCCCTACCCACTCCGATCAAATATGTTATGTGAAATTTGTTTCTTTTTTAATTTCTTCCAAGTTTCATTTTCCGACATTTTCCGCCTCCCTATGAATCAAAGGCCAGGAAACACACGTAAAGGAAATCCAACCTTAAGAGCAAATTGCTCTTAAAGAAAGCCGAAAAATAGAGAAGCAGACTGGCGAACGTGTGAACACGAAGGGCAAACAATACGAGCGTTTTTGGGGTTTTTTTAAAGTTGCAATCGGTATACGTACATGACGTAAAGGAATTTCAAATTAGCCGAATCGGTCATGTTAATGTGATGTATAGTGACGCACAACTCTCCCAATTTGTTCCAACACACGGAATTACTAAAACGTCACTTTGTCGAAATGTATTAATCCAGAGGATCTTCTCCATTTAACAGACATGTATAATTGATATGCTATTCATAATATATTTTGAATAGTGACCCGAAGGGTGAAGGTGCGAATGAGAAAAACAGAAACCAATGTTATTTTTGTTTTCACTCGACAAACTGGAGAGTTGTCCGTGACTACATAACAATTCAATGGCCAAATTGCCAAATTTCAGGATTTGAACTTGTTATCAATTTTATTTGTTATTAGAAAGATAAACCGATGAGCCAAAACAATTTAACATCTACCTAAGATATAAATCGAAAGCAGGCAGGGCGGCTTTACTAAGGATCACTTTATGAACAGACAGTAAACTACAGATGATATGTTCATGTAGGGAGTGACAAGATGGCCAATAAATAGAGTCTAGTAGACCGCCTGTTCTTTTTTGTTTGATATTTTGCCCGGATTTTAATAAAGCAAAATGACATTAAACTGCATACACTTGAGCCTGCGTTCTTATTTTCTGGTTTCACTACAGTAATGATAACGTTAATAATGGTTAAAATAATAATGATAGTAATGATAAAAGTTATGATGATAATAATAATGATAGTAATAACAATAATAATAATAATGATAATGATATTTTTACCCAGGGAAGCCTTATAAGCATTCATGTTATCTTTTCCTCTTTTTTCTCATTTTTAAAATTGTATCCACCTTTTTTGTTCTTTGGGGAAGGGGCATTTTATTTTTTTCTTTGTTAAGAATTATTTTTAATTATTATAAATGATATAAATGAATATTATAGTTAATGTTGTCTTATTTTGTATACGGAAATGCTGAAAAAACGAAGAAGAATCGCTGTTTTAATGCAATCATACCTGAGCTACTTTGCAGTGGGGTCGCCTCTCGATCATGTCGGTCCTGCTGCTTTGGGAGATATTCACCTACAGGAAATGTACACATAGTTATCTCTTATGGTATTTTATGCATTCATGGCTCGAGGGATTCGAACATCAAAACATATTTTAGATTTTGATACAAATAATATTTAAATTTCAGAAATCAAACAATACACCTAAATACAAATATACTGCTGGACTGAATAAATTTACTTTAATCTCATTTAAAGCAAAAAAATTGCATTGAAGCGACTGTTTACCTTTGGACAATTTCTTTCCCATACCACCAAGCTTTACGGCATAAAGCTTTGTCACCAGGCTCGATCGGGATTGGCTTGTCTCTGCTTGTTCAGTATTCCAGTTGTTCAGTATTTCCGTCATAGCCTCATTATAGTTACCTCGATGACTTGCGAGAATTGATTGATTCCAATTATAGGCGTACCCCATAGCGTCACACAGTTCTGAGTAACTAGTATGAGGTATGTCTCTGGAAAGATGTATAAGCTCGACTTGTTGTAAACATGGTATAGGTTCCATTGCTCTGTGAAGGGCATAAAATAATTGCATTACACGGATCAACCTGGTAATTAAATGAAAGTAATTAAAATAAATGAGTAACAAGGCGATGACACAAGTATTTAACATATATTATACAAAATAATCATAATCATTTCAAGAAATAGATATAGTACTCAATTAGTTTTCCAAATGTTCATGCGTTCTTAGACTAGATAACTTTTCACATCGATGAACTACCGTACTTAACGTTTCCTTGTTCCTGTTATGCAATCAGTCCGATACGTAATATCAAGTTATTTTCTCTTTTTCCGGTCATGTCAAATATCAACCTTTTTCATGTACAACAGTCAAAGAAAATACTGATTATGTTTTATTGATAGATTGCGTATATAATGTATTATATTCCACATACTAAGAATCTTGCTCTACGATTGGTCAAAAGTAAATCACGTGATGAAAGATAGTTCGCCCATTATTGATGGGAGAAGCAAAAAGTTCGTTACACTGTGTAGATAGTGCTCCTATCTACACAGTGCAACGCACTTTCACTGATGATAGAGGTACTATCTACACAGGGCAACGCACTTTCACTGAAGATTATCCAAAAGCGCACTAAAACAGGCGTTATTAAGCGCGCATTACCATTGAGCGCAATTAAAGAAAACACATGCGCGCACCGTATCTTCAAGGGGTTGGGTTAAACTTAAACTGTTTTGTTGTGAATTTAGGCCTAGTGATCTTTTATGTAAATGCATACACATCCTTTTCTCTTTGTAGTAAAAATTGTTTTAATGTGGATTATAAAGCAAATAATCACCTTTTGGTTTCAGGCGATGGCAAACTGTCACTTCCTCGTCGATCAGAATGTATACGCTATCTTTCCTCAGCTTCGCTTCGGAAAGATAGATACATCCAGATTGCCTCGGAAGTGATAGTTTGTCCCATCACCTTCACCAACGGTAATTATTTGCTTACTATATGTATTTATCATGTTAAAATATCTCTCTATGTCATGATGATATTTACAGTTGCTAAGGAAAATATGTATATTATTAGGTGGTCTGTCAACGACAGATCACCTATTGTTTTCGTCAGAATTTTCTTTCTTTATTATTTATTTATTTATTATTATTCTTTATTTTTATTTATTGTTCCCACTTTTTTGTTCCGACGATAACTCAAGATCAGTTCAGTCAATTTCGTTCAATTTTAGCACAGTCATAGGTCATTGTCATAAGACGTGACATGGACATTTTCAAGGTCATCAAGTTTTCATGACGTCATCCAGGCGCCATTTTGTGTTTTTTGGGGTACTTTTTACTCATGATCATATCTTCATAACGGAAAGGCATTTCTCGTTTATATTTATCATGATTAGGGTCAATATCCGTCCGGTCAGTTTCAGGTCAGAAAACGCGCGCGCATGCGTACGTCCGCGCGTTAGCGCGCGCGCAAAAAATAAAAATGCTTTAAATCGTCTCAAATTCATTTTGCATACGTTTCAGGCCATTTTAAGCATTTTGCAAAAAAACGCGCACACGCGCATGGGCGCGCGTTTTCGCGTGTCCTGGCATTTAGCAACATAAAATCGCCAAATTTTCTCCGTCATCATATTTGAATCATTTTGCCAAGCATTTTGATACCTTGTTCACCTTTTTCTGACCATAATAACGGAATGAGCGTCCGTTAAGATACATGTCCGTGCGTGCGAGCTCTTGTAATACATAGCATATATGGGCAAAAACATCCCATTTTAAAAATCGAAATAGCTCTTCAGATAGTCCATCGACCCCCAATTTTTATATCATGGTTGGAAAAAGCATGAGTTGTAGATATGATTTCATACCACCCTGACTCGTACAAAGTGAAACAAAGTCATCATATTGGCATTTAAACTCAAACAAATGTATTTTGTTGATGACGTCATTTTTGTCTTTGTTTAATTGAGATTATCTCACTTATCGGTGATCGATTTTCTCCCAGAATTTAATATGTTGTAGCTGAGATAAATCTCTATCAAAAATATGTCATTCATTTTTCATTTCGATGACGTCATCATAGTTAAATATTCCATTAAAGGCGACAATGCATAATTTGTCATATTTGCGTGTTATGTCTATGGGAGGTCACTTTTTTCAAAACATGAATCTGCATGACAAGGTGTTTTGACCAGTATCTCGGTTGTTATTCAACAGTTTTCTCCCAAATTTTAGTATGTTGTAGCTGAGACTATTGGATATTTAAATATTTCCTTATTTTTTCAATCAGATGTCAGGATCATGCTTGTGCTCATCATCATCATTAACATTATCGTTTTTATCATCATATAACGTTATCATTATCATCATCATCATCACCTTTACTATCATGATCATCATCATGGTCATCGTGATCATCATTGTTTACATGTCTATATAACTTCTCCCATTCTCAATTCTATCATAAGACTTAGACAGACCACCTTATTCGTCTTCGTGACGAATTAAATTTCTAGTTATTATTTATTTTTATTTCTTCCCGTTTTTTGTTCCTAGGATAACTCAAGTTTGGTTTAGTCAATTTGATTCAATTTTGGCACAGTCATAGGTCATTATCATGAGACGTGACAGGAACATTTTTAAGGTCATTAGGTTATCGTGACGTCATCCAGGCGCCATTTTGTGAAATCACGTTATCCATCATATCTTCATGATGCATCAGCAAAGGTCATTCATATTCATATCACATATACTTTAGGTCAAGGGTCAACAGGTCATGTCATCAAAGGTCACATAAAGGTCATGAGGTGCGCGTATGTGCGCGTCAAAATTTAAAATTGCTCAAAATCACGAAACTATTAAACGAGAGTACGAATCAGGTCATTTTAAGCATTTCAAAATTTTCCGTCCGTAAGTGTCCCCGCGCGCGGTGGGCGCGCTCACAGCGCGCGGAAAAGGTCAAATTCAAAATGTTTACATGATTTGGATTCCTCTTAACGTAATTGACAATTTACATTAATTTCAGTCACTCTTCATATTTCCTAAGGCCGTGAGCGTGCGTCAAAGTTCAAAATCCGCGCGTACTGCTATGGGCAATATAATGCAAATTTGATCAAAAACATGCCATTTTAAAAATCGAAATAGCTCTTCAGATAGTCCATCGACCCCCAATTTTTATATCATGGTTGGAGAAAGCATGAGTTGGAGATATGATTTCATACCACCCTGACTCGTACAAAGTGAAACAAAATCATCATATTGGCATCTAAACTCAAACAAATGTATTTTGTTGATGACGTCATTTTTGTCATTGTGTATTTGAGATTATCTCACTTATCGGTGATCGATCTTCTCCCAGGTTTTGATATGTTGTAGCTGAGATAATTCTCTATCAGAAATATGTCATTTATTTTTCATTTGGATGACGTCATCATAGTTAAATATTTGATTAAAGGCGACAATGCATAATTTGTCATTTTTGCGTGTTATGTCTATTGGAGGTCACTCTTTTCTAAACATGAATCTGCATGACAATGTGTTTTGACCAGTATCTCGGTTGTTATTCAACAGTTTTCTCCCAAATTTTAGTATGTTGTAGCTGAGACTATTTGCTATCTAAATAGTTCCTTATTTTTTCAATCAGATGTCAGGATCATGCTTATGCTCATCATCATCATTAACATTATCGTTTTTATCATCATATAACATTATCATTATCATGATCATCATCACCTTTACTATCATGATCATCATCATGTTCATCATGATCATCATTGTTTACATGTCAATATAACTTCTCCCATTCTCAAATCTATCATAAGACTTAGACAGACCACCTTATTCGTCTTCGTGACGAATTAAATTTCTAGTTATTATTATTATTCTTTATTTTTATTTCTTCCCGTTTTTTGTGCCCAGGATAACTTCAAGTTTGGTTTAGTCAATTTGATTCAATTTTGGCACAGTCATAGGTCATTGTCATGACACGTGTCTAGAACATTTTCAAGGTCATCAAGTTATCGTGACGTCATCCAGGCGCCATTTTGTGAAATCACATTATCCATCATATCTTCATGATGCATCAGCAAAGGTCATTCATATTCATATCACATATACTTCAGGTCAAGGGTCAACAGGTCATGTCATCAAAGGTCACATAAAGGTCATGACGCGCGCGTATGTGCGCGTCAAAATTTAAAATTGCTCAAAATCACTAAACTCTTAAACGAGAGTACGAATCAGGTCATTTTAAGCATTTCAAAATTTTCCGTCCGTTCATGTCCCCGCGCGCGGTGTGCGCGCTCACAGCGCGCAGAAAAGGTCAAATTCAAAATGTTTACATGATTTGGATTCCTCTTAACGTAATTGACAATTTACATTAATTTCAGTCACTCTTCATATTTCATAAGGCCGTGAGCGTGCGTCAAAGTTCAAAATCCGCGCGTACTGCTATGGGCAATATAATGCAAATTTGATCAAAAACATGCCATTTTAAAAATCGAAATAGCTCTTCAGATAGTCCATCGACCCCCAATTTTTATATCATGGTTGGAAAAACCATGAGTTGTAGATATGATTTCATACCACCCTGACTCGTACAAAGTGAAACAAAGTCATGAATTTGGCATCTAAACTCAAACAAATGTATTTTGTTGATGACGTCATTTTTGTCTTTGTTTATTTGAGATTATCTCACTTATCGGTGATCGATTTTCTTCCAGATTTTGATATGTTGTAGCTGAGATAATTCTCTATCAAAATTATGCCATTTATTTTTCATTTGGATGACTTCATCATAGTTAAATATTCGATTAAAGGCGACAATGCATAATTTGTCATATTTGCGTGTTATGTCTATGGGAGGTCACTTTTTTCAAAACATGAATCTGCATGACAATGTGTTTTGACCAGTATCTCGGTTATTATTCAACAGTTTTCTCCCAAATGTTAGTATGTTGTAGCTGAGACTATTTGCTATTTAAATATTTCCTTATTTTTTCAATCAGATGTCAGGATCATGCTTGTGCTCATCATCATCATTAACATTATCGTTTTTATCATCATATAACATTATCATTATCATCATCATCACCTTTACTACCATGATCATCATCATGGTCATCATGATCATCATTGTTTACATGTCTATATAACTTCTCCCATTCTCAATTCTATCATAAGACTTAGACAGACCACCTTATTCGTCTTCGTGACGAATTAAATTTCTAGTTAGGTGGTCTGTCAACGACAGACCACCTATTGATTTCGTCAGAATTTTCTTTATTTATTTATTAGGTGGTCTGTCAACGACAGATCACCTATTGTTTTCGTCAGAATTTTCTTTCTTCTTTATTATTATTATTATTATTATTATTTATTTTTATTTATTGTTCCCACTTTTTTGTTCCGACGATAACTCACGATCAGTTTAGTCAATTTCGTTCAATTTTGGCACAGTCATAGGTCATTGTCATAAGACGTGACAGGAACATTTTCAAGGTCATCAAGTCTTCATGACGTCATCCAGGCGCCATTTTGTCTTTTTTTTGGTACTTTTTACTCATGATCATATCTTCATAACGGAAAGGCATTTCTCATTTATATTTATCATGATAAGGGTCAATATCCGTCCGGTCAGTTTCAGGTCAAAAAACGCGCGCGCATGCGTACGTCCGCGCGTTAGCGCGCGCGCAAAAAATAAAAATGCTTGAAATCGTCTCAAATTTGTTTTTCATACGTTTCAGGCCATTTTAAGCATTTTGCAAAAAAACGCGCACACGCGCATTTTCGCGCATTTTCGCGCGTACTGGCATTTAGCAACATAAAATCGCCAAATTTTCTCCGTCATCATATTTGAATCATTTTGCCAAGCATTTTGATACCTTGTTCACCTTTTTCTGACCATAATAACGGAATGAGCGTCCGTTAAGATACATGTCCGTGCGTGTGAGCTCTTGTAATACATAGCATATATGGGCAAAAACATCCCATTTTAAAAATCGAAATAGCTCTTCAGATAGTCTGTCGACCCCCCAATTTTATATCATGGTTGGAAAGAGCATGAGTTGGAGATATGATTTCATACCACCCTGTCTCGTACAAAGTGAAACAAAATCTTAATATTTGCATCTAAACTCCAAAAAAAGTTTTTTGTTGACGTCATTTTTGTCGTTGTTCAATTGAGATTATCGCACGTATCGGTGATCAATTTTCACCCAGATTTCGATATGGTGTATCTAAGATAATTCTCTATTAGAAATATGCCATTTATTTTTCATTTGGATGACGTCATCATAGTAAAATATTCGATTAAAGGCGACAATGCATAATTTGTCATATTTGCGTGTTATGTCTATAGGAGGTCACTTTTTGCAAAAATCTGCATGACAATGTGTTGTGACCAGTATCTCGGTTGTTATTCAGCAGTTTTCTCCCAAATTTTAGTATGTTGTAGCTGAGACTATATCTTATCTAAATCACCCCTCATTTCTTCGATAAGATGTCAGGATCACGCTCATGATCATGATCATCATTATCATAATGATGATAATCATCCTCATCAACATCATCATGATCATCATCATCATAATCATTACTATCAAGATCATCATCATCATAATCATCATTGTTTACATGTCTATATAACTTCTCCCTTTTTCAATATAGTAAATATTATAATCTATTATAAGACTTGAAGACAGACCACCTTATTCGTCTTCGTGACGAATTAAATTTCTAGTTATTAGGTGGTCTGTTATCAACAGACCACCTATTGATTTCGTCAGAATTTTCTTTCTTTATTAGGTGGTCTGTTATCAACAGACCACCTATTGATTTCGTCAGAATTTTCTTTCTTCTTTATTATTTCTTTATTTTTATTTATTTCTTCACTTTTTTGTGTGTCGGATAACGTAAGATTGGTTATGTCAATTTAATTCAATTTTGGCACAGTCATAGGTCATTATCATGAGACGTGACAGAAACATTTTTAAGGTCATTAAGTTATCGTGACGTCATCCAGGCGCCATTTTGTGAAATCACGTTATCCATCATATCTTCATGATGCATCATCAAAGGTCATTCATATTCATATCACATATACTTTAGGTCAAGGGTCAACAGGTCATGTCATCAAAGGTCACATAAAGGTCATGACGCGCGCGTATGTGCGCGTCAAAATTTAAAATTGCTCAAAATCACTAAACTATTAAACGAGAGTACGAATCAGGTCATTTTAAGCATTTCAAAATTTTCCGTCCGTAAGTGTCCCCGCGCGCGGTGTGCGCGCTCACAGCGCGCGGAAAGGATCAAATTCAAAATGTTTACATGATTTGGATTCCTCTTAACGTAATTGACAATTTACATTAATTTCAGTCACTCTTCATATTTCATAAGGCCGTGAGCGTGCGTTAAAGTTCAAAATCCGCGCGTACTGCTATGGGCAATATAGTGCAAATTTGATCAAAAACATGCCATTTTAAAAATCGAAATAGCTCTTCAGATAGTCCATTGACCCCCAATTTTTATATCATGGTTGGAGAAAGCATGAGTTGGAGATATGATTTCATACCACCCTGACTCGTACAAAGTGAAATAAAGTCATCATATTGGCATCTAAACTCAAACAAATGTATTTTGTTGATGACGTCATTTTTGTCTTTGTTTAATTGAGATTATCTCACTTATCTGTGATCAATTTTCTCTCAGGACTTGACATGTTGTAGCTGAGAAAATTCTCTATCAAAAATATGTCAGGCATTTTTCATTTCGATGACGTCATCATAGTTAAATATTCCATTAAAGGCGACAATGCATAATTTGTCATATTTGCGTGTTATGTCTATGGGAGGTCACTTATTTCAAAACATGAATCTGCATGACAATGTGTTTTGACCAGTATCTCGGTTGTTATTCAACAGTTTTCTCCTAGATTTTAGTATGTTGTCGCTGAGACTATATGTTATCTAAATCACCCCTCATTTTTCCGATAAGATGTCAGAATCACGCTCATGATCATCATTATCATAATGATGATAATCATCCTCATCAACATCTTCATGATCATGATCATCATAATCATTACTATCAAGATCATCATCATCATAATCATCATTGTTTACATGTCTATATAACTTCTCCCTTTTTCAATATAGTAAATATTATGATCTATTATAAGACTTGAAGACAGACCACCTTATTCGTCTTCGTGACGAATTAAATTTCTAGTTTATTATTATTATTATTTATTTATTTATTTTTATTTATTTCTCCACTTTTTTGTGCAACCGATTTCTCAATATCCATCCACCCTATTTCTCTTCATTTTGACACAGTCATAGGTAATCATCATGAGACGTGACAGGAACATTTTCAAGGTCATCAAATTATCGTGACGTCATCCAGGCGCCATTTTGTGAAATCACATTATCCATCATATCTTCATGATGCGTACTCAAAGTTCATTCATATTCATATCACATATACTTCAGGTCAAGGGTCAACAGGTCATCTCATCAAAGGTCACATAAAGGTCATGACGCGCGCGTATGTGCGCGTCAAAATTTAAAATTGCTCAAAATCACTTAACTATTAAACGAGAGTACGAATCAGGTCATTTTAAGCATTTCAAAATTTTCCGTCCGTAAGTGTCCCCGCGCGCGGTGTGCGCGCTCACAGCGCGCGGAAAAGGTCAAATTCAAAATGTTTACATGATTTGGATTCCTCTTAACGTAATTGACAATTTACATTAATTTCAGTCACTCTCCATATTTAATAAGGCCGTGAGCGTGCGTCAAAGTTCAAAATCCGCGCGTACTGCTATGGGCGATATAATGCAAATTTGATCAAAAACATGCCATTTTAAAAATCGAAATAGCTCTTCAGATAGTCCATTGACCCCTAATTTTTATATCATGGTTGGAGAAAGCATGAGCTGGAGATATTATTTCATACCACCCTGACTCGTACAAAGTGAAATAAAGTCATCATATTGGCATCTAAACTAAAAAAAATGTATTTTGTTGATGACGTCATTTTTGTCTTTGTTTAATTGAGATTATCTCGCTTATCGGTGATCGATTTTCTCCCAGATTTTGATATGTTGTAGCTGAGATAATTCTCTACCAGAAATATGTCATTTATTTTGCATTTAGATGACGTCATCATAGTGAAATATTCGATGAAAGGCGACAATGCATAATTTGTCATATTTGCGTGTTATGTCTATGGGAGGTCACTTTTTTCAAAACATGAATCTGCATGACAATGTGTTTTGACCAGTATCTCGGTTGTTATTCAACAGTTCTCTCCCAAATCTTAGTATGTTGTAGCTGAGACTATATGCTATCTAAATATTTCCTCATTTTTTCAATCAGATGTCAGGATCATGCTCATGCTCGTCATCATCATTATCAATATCATCATCATCATCATCATCAATGTCACCATCATCATCATCATGGTCTGAAGATCATCATCAACATCATCATGATCATTATCATCATCATTAACATTATCGTTTTTATCATCATATAACATCATTATCATCATCATCATCACCTTTACTATCATGATCATCATCATGTTTATCATGATCATCATTGTTTACATGTCTATATAACTTCTCCCATTCTCAAATCTATCATAAGACTTAGACAGACCACCTTATTCGTCTTCGTGACGAATTAAATTCTAGTTTTATGTTATTGTTGTATGAAGAATCTAAGCCAAACAAACGTCCAGAGAACAATAACGACAAAACTGAAATTGAAATCAAAATGAGCTGCCTTTATTTCATGTCTACAAGTTATTCTTACTCGTTACATTTGTATACAGGTCAAATGAAATCCAAAGTTTCATATTTCTTTACCCCGCTGCGTACAGTCATGATTAAGTGGCAAAGCATTGGCCTCGTAACTGTGAGGCCCCATGATCAAAACCGTGTCGATGTGCTGTATTAGTGCCCTTTTGTGAGGCATTAATCCTCATTACTCCCATTTATGACTTAAGGGCGCAGGTCCCCTAGTTGATAAGTATAGTAGCATACACATGATTTACTAGTCACGCAAAACAGACACTCGCAAATTATTATTCAATAAATTCTGAGCTTGTATACTATTATCTAGATCTATGAGGAATAAATCATTGTCAAAATAATTCCATAAATTGGGGTAAAACAAAAATATTTCAACTTTATGAGCAACAGTGTAGGTCCTTAATCTCTGCATCAAACTTTGTTCAATGAAATAATACATATACCTAGATAATGCAGAGTATACGAGCTTGTCTGCGGTTATTCCCATATTAAGGACACATCGGTATTTTTAGGCGTATTCATGTTATTTGTAATTTTCCATACATATAGTCAAGATAATTCAACTTCCGGGAAATATGGGCAACAAGACATTTTAAAATCAAACACCTCGTGAAATGTATGCCTGTATGTGGATGTGTGTGTGGGTGGGTGCACTTTACTATCAAACTGTTTTTAAAAAAAGCTTTATAAATGATTGCACTTATGAAACGAACAAACAGAAATGTACCCTTAATACTTTCGTCAAAATGATGTTATTTATCGCTTTTTTAAAACGAACATTATGCATTTTAGCTTACTGTTCCTAGAAAGAGGTAACCAAAATCTCACCAGGACTTTGTTGTAATTTATTTAAGGACTAAACATATATGATTCCACTATATACACCCACACCCCATCTATGATCCAATGACTTTCTTTTCCGTTTTAGACTTTTTTAGCGAGGATACATAACCTCTCCACTCCCTTCCCCATTATACTTTTCCCACCCATGATAGCTATTTTCTTGAAAAGTGTTGTGGACGTGCTATTCTGCAAATATGCTAATAATTATCTTATATATCTTACACTCTTGATTAATTATTCGTCAAAGGTTGTTGATTTATGTGTTTATCAGTGTTTACCAGGCTTATCATTTGACATACTTGAAAAAGCACCAGTAGATGTAGGTGAAATGTTAATTTATATAATTATATTCTAGAAGCAATGAACTATTTACCATTCAGATTTATCTCCTTGTCATTAGCCTTATTTTTAACATTTCTAAAGAGGTATTGAAAAAAGAAAAACAAGCTCTTCAGATGATCTTATAAGTAAAATATGACTGTTCAGGTTTAGACAAATTTTCATGCCACACGTGTTACCAGTGTTTATCAGGCTTATCATTTGACATACTTAAAAAAGCACCAGTAGATGTAGGTGAAATGTTAATTTATATAATTATATTCTAGAAGCAATGAACTGTTTACCATTCAGATTTATCTCCTTGTCATTAGCCTTATTTTTAACATTTCTAAAGAGGTATTGAAAAAAGAAAAACAAGCTCTTCAGATGATCTTATAAGTAAAATATGACTGTTCAGGTTTAGACAAATTTTCATGCCACACGTGTTACCAGTGTTTACCAGGCTTATCATTTGACATACTTAAAAAAGCACCAGTAGATGTAGGTGAAATGTTAATTTATATAATTATATTCTAGAAGCAATGAACTGTTTACCATTCAGATTTATCTCCTTGTCATTAGCCTTATTTTTAACATTTCTAAAGAGGTATTGAAAAAAGAAAAACAAGCTCTTCAGATGATCTTATAAGTAAAATATGACTGTTCAGGTTTAGACAAATTTTCATGCCACACGTGTTACCAGTGTTTACCAGGCTTATCATTTGACATACTTAAAAAAGCACCAGTAGATGTAGGTGAAATGTTAATTTATATAATTATATTCTAGAAGCAATGAACTGTTTACCATTCAGATTTATCTCCTTGTCATTAGCCTTATTTTTAACATTTCTAAAGAGGTATTCAAAAAAGAAAAACAAGCTCTTCAGATGATCTTATAAGTAAAATATGACTGTTCATGTTTAGACAAACTTTCATGCCACACGTGTATGTAGTCCATGTACTCGTGTCTGACTGCAGTGCATGTGCCTTTCAATAGGCTTTAATCAAGTCCTTAACATTTTAAAGATTTTGTAACACCTCATCTTCTTTCACAATATAATCACATTAACGAGAACTGAACTCGACTTTTAAATTGATTATTCGTAAACTATCATATGGAGGCCAGGAAAAGGATCATATCGGATCATTGTCAATGTTGAAATATTAATTTAATAATTTATCCTGTTCTTTGAGAATAATTTTGTTTTCTATTTTCTAAATAACTTAAACTAATGATGGAAAGCCCTATTTCTGCGCACCTAATATTTCACTTGAATTGACAAAAACTTTCCCATTGTATTCCCCTAATGTCTGATATAATTCAACCCTTATTTTCCAGAGAGTACGTGTGCCGACATTCCCATCAAAAATCGAGTAAGAACAATAAGATTTTTCACAAGAAAAGGCAGTGGTGTCAAATTGACGTTGAAAAAAAGAAATGTCTGCGCACTCATTTACTTCTTTTTTGCTTTACACGCAGATTAGGATTGTTCAAGTGACAGATGGCATTTCGAGGCTTGTTAATGAAGGTATTACTTTTATGAAACAAACAGAAAATGTATCCTTATACCTGGGTCAACAAATTGTTATGTATCGCTATTTTTATTTTAATTTATATCTAAAAAGATCAATATTCTTGTTATTATTTCCCCTTTTAGAAAGAGCTAACAACAATCTGACCTGAGCTTGGGCTTTGTTGTCATTTCATTTAAAAAATAGACACGTATGCTGTACATTACACACTCACATCCGATTCCTGTCAAGCAATCTCTTCATTTTTCATTTTAGACGGTTTTAATGAGCGTAAAGAACCCCTCCACACTATTTTCCATTACTTTTGCCGCCCAAGATACTTATGCTCTTGAAGAGGGTTGTGGACTTTCGATTATGACAATATGTTAATTCTTACCTTCTTTATCTCACTCTGTTAACTATTTATGTGTCAGTGGTTGTTTATCTTTGTATCCGACATTTTTAAGTGTTTATTTGGCTGATATCTTAAAACATCATTATTGACTTGAAAAAGCACCAGTAGATGTAGGTGAAATGTTAATTTATATAATTATATTCTAGAAGCAATGAACTGTTTACCATTCAGATTTATCTCCTTGTCATTAGCCTTATTTTTAACATTTCTAAAGAGGTATTGAAAACAGAAAAACAAGCTCTTCAGATGATCTTATAAGTAAAATATGACTGTTCAGGTTTAGACAAATTTTCATGCCACACGTGTTACCAGTGTTTATCAGGCTTATCATTTGACATACTTGAAAAAGCACCAGTAGATGTAGGTGAAATGTTAATTTATATAATTATATTCTAGAAGCAATGAACTGTTTACCATTCAGATTTATCTCCTTGTCATTAGCCTTATTTTTAACATTTCTAAAGAGGTATTGAAAAAAGAAAAACAAGCTCTTCAGATGATCTTATAAGTAAAATATGACTGTTCAGGTTTAGACAAACTTTCATGCCACACGTGTATGTAGTCCATGTACTCATGTCTGTCTGCAGTACGTGTGCCTTGCAATAGGCTTTTGTAACACCTCATCTTCTTTCACAATATAATCACATTAACGAGAACTGAACTTGACTTTTAAATTGATTATTCGTAAACTATCATATGGAGGCCAGGAAAAGGATCCTATCGGATCATTGTCAATGTTGAAATATTAATTTAATAATTTATCCTGTTCTTTGAGCATAATTTTGTTTTCTATTTTCTAAATAAGTTAAACTAATGATGGAAAGCCCTATTTCTGCGCACCTAATATTTCACTTGAATTAACGAAGACTTCCCCATTGTATTCCCCTAATGTCTGATATAATTCAACCCTTATATTCCAGAGAGTACGTGTGCCGACATTCCCATCAAAAATCGAGTAAGAACAATAAGATTTTTCACAAGAAAAGGCAGTGGTGTCAAATTGACGTTGAAAAAAAGAAATGTCTGCGCACTCATTCACTTCTTTTTTGCTTTACACACAGATTAGGATTGTTCAAGTGACAAATGGCATTTCGAGGCTTGTTAATAAAGGTATTACTTTTATGAAACAAACAGAAAATGTATCCTTATACCTGGGTCAAAAAATTGTTATGTATCGCTATTTTGATTTTAATTTATATCTAAAAATATCAATATTCTTGTTATTATTTCCCCTTTTAGAAAGAGCTAACAACAATCTGACCTGAGCTTGGGCTTTGATGTAATTTCATTTAAAAAATAGACACATAGGCTGTACATTACACACTCACATCCGATTCCTGTCATGCAATGTCTTTATTTTTCATTTTAGACGGTTTTAATGAGCGTAAAGAACCCCTCCACACTATTTTCCATAACTTTTGCCGCCCACGATACTTATGCTCTTGAAGAGGGTTGTGGACGTGCGATTCTGACAATATGTTAATTCTTACCTTCCTTATCTTACTCTGTTAACTATTCATGTGTCAGTGGTTGTTTATCTTTGTATCCGACATTTGTAAGTGTTTATTTGGCTGATATCTTAAAACATCATTATTGACTTGAAAATGCATCAGTAGATGTAGGTGAGATGTTATTTAGTATAACTCTATTCCAAGATAAATGAACTGTTTACATTATAGAATAATCTCCGTGTCATTCAGCTGACTTTCAAAATTTCTAGAGAGGTATATGAACCTTAAAGAAAAACTCTTTAGATGACCTAATATGTGAAATATAAAGGTAAAGGTTCAACTTTTTAAACAAACTTTCATGCCACAGTGTGTGTAGTTCATATTCTCATTTCTGCCTGAAGTGCACTAGACTTTCAAGCATATTTAATGATCAATTTCTTACAATTTTGATAATTCTATACCACCTCTTTTCCTTTCACAATGTAATCACATTGACGGAACTTAACTTGATTTTTAAATATATCGTTCGTAAATGCTAAACGGACACCATGATAAATGATCATACTTGAATGTTTGCAACTTGTTCATACTTTTTTATTGTATGTTTGAGCATATGTTCTTCATTTTCCAATCAAATTAACCGTAGCTATACATAGACTATACAAGTTACTTAGACGCCTACCAAATAACATCTGAAATTTGATCATAACAACCAACAGTCATGGGTATCATTCTCAAGTAATTATTTCGAATCTTATGCTTTCATGCTTTCACATTTTGCATATGATATAGCGAGTAGTTGAATAAGAAACAAATTGAACATAAACCAAAAGATGGGTGAAACAAACAATATACAACTAACTACTTTTAAATAGCAAGCATATGTTTTTGAAAGAGAGTTCGGAGAGATGTAGGGTGCTTTCCCTTGGCCTATTGCACGAATAAAATCATCTCGTATAATCCGTTTAAGAAAATCAATTTTCAAGCCGCATGCGATCGAACCATCTATGTCAACATCGAGACAATATGAAAATGAGAGACCACACGATTTTAGAAATGGCCTTCTGGTTTGGGGGCGGTCATGCTATTAAATAAGCGCGTAGTTTGGGCAAGTCATGCGCATGCGCAATCCAGAAGCGCCCAGATTTTGTTTTGATTTTTAAACACTAGCTGTCATGGTAGCTTGGGCTTCAAAGGTTTCATAACTCGATACAGGCTAGATTGCCCTTTCAGTTCAAATTTAAATCGGGAATTGGTCTTTCACATTCCCTGATGCATGCTTAACTAATCATAGGACCCGCTTTCTAACATTTCAAATGTTATCATCAATTGATTAATTTCGAGAACGACAACTTAACATATTATGTCCCAAGATTCCTACAAATGTATAATCATGTTGTTTGTCAACAAACAGTGCCTATGAAATGTGATATGCTTAAACGGCAATCCAACCCTTTAAAACAATATTTGTTATGAAAGTTAAAAAACAAGTGAGACAGAATGGCGAAAGATTGAACAAATCGGAGCAGAAATATGAGGACAGCATGGACAATCATCCCCCGGAAAAATACCCCAAGGACCATAACACACTGGAAAATTACCCTCCAACCATAAAAATCCCCCCTGTTCTTTAAAGAACCAGAAGGTTATGAGTGTTTGAAATATGAGAACACTAAATCTAGGCAAATCGAAAATTGTATTTTTTTTCCACTTGATCGGGACGTATTTTACGGACAACACTCCCGTTCGTCATGTACACAAATGTAATGCATTCCTATTTTTCTCATTAGAGCCATCTCCCTTTGGGCAATTATAAAAATATACCGTGGGCAGCATTACTATAAAATGTTCTCTTAAGAGAAAAGATCCTTCAGTCTCATACATTTAGAAAAATTGACATTTTTGTCATTTTGTGTCATGGAACAAATGGGAAAGTTGTCCGGCATTTCGTCGAAGTGATATTGCCAATTCAGCCTATTTTAAAGTCCTATGTGTAGTGATTTCACTTAAACTTGCAGAGCGTTATACAAGCTTATTTTTTTATCCAGGTTATAGATCTTCTGTCTTGTAATATTTCTTTATATAAACTCCTTAAAAAAGTATGCAATTCGAGTTTGAGCGTTGATATCTCCCATGTTGCTTTAATATCATACTTAAATTTGGTATCGTTGTAAAGGCTGCTTATTTCCCTTAACAGTGAGATCCCATTTGTAATTATTATGTAATCATATAATGGGCAGTACATCTGAATATGGGCCCAGATCCGTAGTGAAATGTAGCGAAATGTATTGTTATGGTCAGCAGTGAGGCCTTCATTATTTTGTAGGGAGAATGGAGTTTACCTAATGATATTGAGGCGGCCATGCATGAATGCCAATGGTATTTTCTCATATTCATTGGGAAATGAAACATGTTGGAATTACGTTTGAGTTGTTTTTCATGAAGTGCAATGTGCTGTTTTCACATTTTGTTTGTGAGATTATCATTGTGTTTGATTCATTTCAAAAGATGTCGTTCAAATTGTCTTGTACCATGTTCATGATATTTGGGTTGGTTTAACAAACGTCATTAGCACGAGTCACCTATTTATCTAAACTGATCATAATATTAATTATAATAATTACAATGATAATGATAATACTAATAATGATAATAAAAATACTACTACAAATAATAATAATCATAATAATAGTAATATATTCATTTGTACAGCGTTTTATACTAAGTTTCTAAGCGCTTCAAGTTGTAATCACTATAACCCGGGTCAATAGATTCAGTTGCTAATCCGAACAAGACAGTGCATATATTCTGCTCCCTAGTAGTCAGGTGGCTTAGCGTCAAATTTATCGATTATCGTTACTTGCCGGATAAAAGCACCATTTTTGCTACAGGGCTTCCTTAGGACTTACTCATAAGGCTAGGAGCCCCCGGCAAAAAAATGTATGCAATCAAGGCATTGCCACAAAGAGGATTGTTTTTTCTGTTCGGGATCTCTCCCCCCCCCCCCCCCCCTTACCCTAGCTTTGCTGCGTACAGTCATGATTCATTGGCAAAGCAATGGCCTCGTAACTGTGATGCCCCAAGATCAAAACCGTGTCGATGTGCTAAATTTGTGCCCTTTTGTGAGGAATTTATCCTCATTACTGTCAGTTATGACTTAAGGAGTACTTCCCCTAGTTGATAAGCATACTAACCCATACATGCTTTAGCAGTCACGCAAAACAAACACTCGCAAATTAATATTCATACAATCTGAGAATGTATACTATAATCTAGATCTATTAGGAATAAATCATTGTAAAAATCATTCCATAAATTGGGGTGAACAAAACTTATTCGACCTTTATGACCAACAGTGTATATTTTTGTATATCTTTCTCTATTTTTTTTCTCTCTCTCTTCTTTTCCCTTTCCCTCACTCTCTCTCTCTCTCTCTCTCTCTATAACATGCTTACCTTTGAATGGTTGTTATCCGATGATGAAGAGCAATGCGAACCTGTCTTGGTATCTTGCTATCTATCTAGGTATCTGGTATCTTGGATCTTGCAGTTCTCCTAAATATCCCGCGCTGGAATGTATATGGGTGGATGAGTGTCGTCGTTACGTTTTGAAGTGAAGAGTCGTTAAGTTTTCAGTTGCAACTTACAAGATTGGCCAGAGATTGTTTGAAAGCACAGCTGTTGCTAGAATTGGAGAATCCAGTACGTTTTACAGTAGTTAACATTTTGGCATCACGTCGATAAGGTGGATTAGTTCAGTGAGGAGGCATGCTAGACATTACACGAGATGAGCAGCATATCAATCGAATGTCTAAAACATGAACATTTCCCAATTCAGGCTTGATTTGTCTTTTGATTTAGTGAGGTGTGCAATGCAGATGTTCTTCCAACCTTGCCATCTCGATCAGATATGAGGAAATGTATAAACGCATGGTTCTTCTTTAAGGTGCACATCATACGATTTTTCCTGAACTAATTATATTCAAGGATTATTCATTTTTCTAGGTGGCGTGTGCAAGAATATTCATCTTGGATTATTGGGCGCGTTGCGATATCAATACTGTCCAACCTACTCTCACGTGTTAAAACGTATTGTATGCAAATAAGAACTCTTCAAGTTCAAGCAATGAACCAACGAGAATCATCGCCACCTTAATTACCCGAACAAGCTTTGCAGCTATCTTTGCACACGTCTTGTTTCGAGAGAGAGAGAGAGAGAGAGAGAAGGAGATGGTGTGGGCGGGAGGAGGTGGCACCCGGTGCCACTGAAAATCAAGATGCATAGGTTGGCAGAGATAATGGTAGGTCCCTCGATCTCAAACACAGGATATCTTTTGGAGTGATCCTCCTGATAAAGACAATAATTCCCACAAAGTTATCTCGACATCCAGATTGGCAGCAAGATTATCGAGATTAAAAATATGTTTTGTATGGGATTTAGTACTAACATACTTTCCCAAAGGGAAAAGCTTGATAAATGATTGCATTTATAAGCAACCGAGAAGAACATTTTATAGTCAGTATACTTGCGTCAAATAAATGCTACGTATCGGTATTATGATTTCAATTCACATCATTGAAAAACTATTATGTTTTTCATCTTTTTGTCTCCATTTTAAAAAAGGGGTAACACCAACCTTACCAGACCAGGACTAGGGGTCTGTTGTAATTTATTGAATGACTTTGTACGTAGGTTTCATGTTCCACAACCACATCCGATTTCTTAAATACAATAACCTTTTTCTCCATTTAAGAAGTTTGCAGTGAGCGCGAATGACCCCCCCCCCCCCCCCATTAAACAAACCTTTGCAACACATGTTGCCTACTTTCTCAAGGATGGTTGTGGACGCGCGTTTCTGCCAAAATGATAACGATTAACCTTGTTATCGTAATCTCTTTAATAATCAATTATTCATCAAAGGTTGCTTATTTTTTAATCAGACCTTTTAAAGTGTTTATCTGCCTTATCTTTGAAATAATACTTGAACAATATTAGAAGAAGAAGTTGAAATGGTACTCTATGTAACTCTAATATATGTCTAATTGACTGTTATGTTTACATTTCAGATTTATCTCCGTGTCATTCGGCTGACTTTCAACTTTACTAGAGAGGTTTATTAACCTGAAAATATATAGTTTTTCAAATGAACTCACACTCATGTGAACTATGACGGTTCAGGTTTAGACAAACGTTCATGCCACAAGTATGTGTAGTCCATATACTCATATCTGTCTGCAGTACATGCATGTAACTTTTAGTATAGATGTGATGAACTCCTTACCATTTTAAAGATGTTGTACCGCCTCTTCTTCTTTCACAATATTATCACATTAACGAGAACACAACTTGATTCTTAAATTGATGTTTTGTAAAATATCTCATAGTGGCCCAAAAATGATGATATCGGATTATTTTCAATTTTGACATACTATTGAATAATTCATCCTGTTTAGTGAGCATAACTTTGTTTTTACTTTTTCAAATAAATTAAACTTAGATGGAAGGCCCTATGTCTGCGCGACTAATATTCCACTGAAAATCCTAACCCTTACCCTAATATTTTACTAAAAATTGACAATAAAAGTATTCCCCCGATGTCTGATCTCATCCAATCCTTGTACCCCAGAGAGTGTGCCGAAAATCCCACCAAAATTCAAGCAATAATTATGTGATTTTCACGAGAAATGGCGGTGGTGTCAATTTGACATTGTAAAATAAGGTTCCCACGTTTGCACACTCATTCACTTCTTTTGCACTTTTCTACCGTTTATTATCTGTTAGCGTGACAGATGGCATTTCGAGGCTTGTAAATAATATGATTGTATATATATGAAATAAACAAAAAGATTAGCCGTATACCTGCTTTAAGAAATATGTATATATATCGTTTTGTTTGTATTTGTTGTACATTTCCCCTTTTATGTTTCTCTCATTAGAAAGAAATGCATGTAATAGGAATCAGACGGAGACGTGGTTTATGTTGTCATTTATTCAAATACTAACCACATAAGCTGCAAATTACACACACACACATACACACACACACACACACATATGTATATATATATATATATATATATATATATATATTTGTACACATTTCTTCTCCTGCAATGGTTCTATTTTCCATTTTGGACGTCTTCAGTAAACAATTAAGAGTTACCCCTCAACACCATTTAGAACACTCTTGCCACGCATGATAAATATTTTATTGAAGAGGGTTGTGTACGTGCGTTAGTGCAACGTACCAATTATTATCTTCTTATCTATCTCACTCTTGTAATGATATATTCGTCAAAGGTTGTTCATTTTTGTACCTGCCCCCGTCCAATCCTTCAATCGTCGCTCATGATCTGATGATCGCCAGTGTATTGATTGAAAACGTGTAAAAATCTGCACGTGTAACATTATGCACGAACACAAAGTGTAATGGTGTTATTCGTACTCGTTCATGATGTTGATATTAGTCCTAAATGTTGTTGAATTTATTACCAGAGATAATAATGTGTTTATCTATCTCTGGCTTATAATGAATGAGACAAACTTTTAGTTAGCAGATGTAGGTGAAATTTTATTCGTTTGAAACTTGATTTAGTGAAGCCATCGTGTTTTTATGAGCACATAACAATGGAAATAGGTGGGCAAGAAGTCCTTCACCATTGTAATCACTTCAATCAAATATAAGTTTTTATTTAGGGGAACCTATAATCTACAAGCTAAGCTTTGTAAAAGAATTCTCATATTCCACCCTGTACAACCTACTATTTAATACAAATAATTTCGACGTCTTTAGAAAGACTTGATTATATAATGTCATACTTTGAGAATATTTCATATTATGTTCCAATTTTTTCATTTATGTGAGTTCTCTTTTGTTTAATGTGAAACAAATAACTTTGAACTTGAAACCTGAAACGAATGGTTCTTTTTAAGGTTCGAGTTGGCCTATGCTTTACATAATCATCAGATGTACTCAACAAGCATACTTTTTTCAGTATTTTTTTATTCGAGAGAGAGAGAGAGAGAAGGAGATGGTGTGGGCGGGAGGAGGTGGCACCCGGTGCCACTGAAAATCAAGATGCATAGGTTGGCAGAGATAATGGTAGGTCCCTCGATCTCAAACACAGGATATCTTTTGGAGTGATCCTCCTGATAAAGACAATAATTCCCACAAAGTTATCTCGACATCCAGATTGGCAGCAAGATTATCGAGATTAAAAATATGTTTTGTATGGGATTTAGTACTAACATACTTTCCCAAAGGGAAAAGCTTGATAAATGATTGCATTTATAAGCAACCGAGAAGAACATTTTATAGTCAGTATACTTGCGTCAAATAAATGCTACGTATCGGTATTATGATTTCAATTCACATCATTGAAAAACTATTATGTTTTTCATCTTTTTGTCTCCATTTTAAAAAAGGGGTAACACCAACCTTACCAGACCAGGACTAGGGGTCTGTTGTAATTTATTGAATGACTTTGTACGTAGGTTTCATGTTCCACAACCACATCCGATTTCTTAAATACAATAACCTTTTTCTCCATTTAAGAAGTTTGCAGTGAGCGCGAATGACCCCCCCCCCCCCCCCCATTAAACAAACCTTTGCAACACATGTTGCCTACTTTCTCAAGGATGGTTGTGGACGCGCGTTTCTGCCAAAATGATAACGATTAACCTTGTTATCGTAATCTCTTTAATAATCAATTATTCATCAAAGGTTGCTTATTTTTTAATCAGACCTTTTAAAGTGTTTATCTGCCTTATCTTTGAAATAATACTTGAACAATATTAGAAGAAGAAGTTGAAATGGTACTCTATGTAACTCTAATATATGTCTAATTGACTGTTATGTTTACATTTCAGATTTATCTCCGTGTCATTCGGCTGACTTTCAACTTTACTAGAGAGGTTTATTAACCTGAAAATATATAGTTTTTCAAATGAACTCACACTCATGTGAACTATGACGGTTCAGGTTTAGACAAACGTTCATGCCACAAGTATGTGTAGTCCATATACTCATATCTGTCTGCAGTACATGCATGTAACTTTTAGTATAGATGTGATGAACTCCTTACCATTTTAAAGATGTTGTACCGCCTCTTCTTCTTTCACAATATTATCACATTAACGAGAACACAACTTGATTCTTAAATTGATGTTTTGTAAAATATCTCATAGTGGCCCAAAAATGATGATATCGGATTATTTTCAATTTTGACATACTATTGAATAATTCATCCTGTTTAGTGAGCATAACTTTGTTTTTACTTTTTCAAATAAATTAAACTTAGATGGAAGGCCCTATGTCTGCGCGACTAATATTCCACTGAAAATCCTAACCCTTACCCTAATATTTTACTAAAAATTGACAATAAAAGTATTCCCCCGATGTCTGATCTCATCCAATCCTTGTACCCCAGAGAGTGTGCCGAAAATCCCACCAAAATTCAAGCAATAATTATGTGATTTTCACGAGAAATGGCGGTGGTGTCAATTTGACATTGTAAAATAAGGTTCCCACGTTTGCACACTCATTCACTTCTTTTGCACTTTTCTACCGTTTATTATCTGTTAGCGTGACAGATGGCATTTCGAGGCTTGTAAATAATATGATTGTATATATATGAAATAAACAAAAAGATTAGCCGTATACCTGCTTTAAGAAATATGTATATATATCGTTTTGTTTGTATTTGTTGTACATTTCCCCTTTTATGTTTCTCTCATTAGAAAGAAATGCATGTAATAGGAATCAGACGGAGACGTGGTTTATGTTGTCATTTATTCAAATACTAACCACATAAGCTGCAAATTACACACACACACATACACACACACACACACACATATGTATATATATATATATATATATATATATATATATTTATGTAAAACTAGTGCTACGCGGACATTCTGTCGGTATATCCCCGTGCTACGGGGACTTGCCGCGTTACGGGGACTCGTATATGTCCCCGTAACACAATCCCTTTCTGACGGCTCCAATTCTTGGATTTATTGATTGCCCTTTTAAACCAAGTTAGCAGGAGTAAATTGTGATTTAAATCCGCTGGAAATTTTACTGGAAACGCATTTTCCTGTTTTTAAATAAAGTTTACAAAATAGTATTGATCTTCCCAAAGATCATGACGGACTCTCGATTTCAAAGGCAAAAAGCGCCAACTTGCGTTGAAATGTGAACAATCTAGGGTTAGCTGCCTAGGGCTAGCTAGCTAGGGTTAGGAAAACTCTAACATTTTCGTACAGTATTGATTTTCGCCTGATCGAGCGACCAGGATATCCGACTGCGATGCGCGCCTCCTTGGCCGGGCCGGCCAGCCGGGCTGGTCGACTCGCGGCTCGTGAGGGTAGCTAGCTCTAGCTACTACTAGACTGGACGCCAAACGGTGACGTGAATGCATGCACATTTTTGCAGGATCGACATGATTGCTGTCGACGTGGATGTCGAGGCAGCTTACTCGACGAGCTGGACGAAGGCTGGTATGTACTTTACCCTGTGTTGTTAGTTTAATCATAGACTAGGAGGATAAATTAGAACTAGACTCGAGTCTAGGCCTACAAATCTAGTATTCACTGTTAACAATGCATGGCCTCTTTTCCTTTGCCTTTGCTTTTGGCTCTTAGTCTTATGAGTTATTAATATTATTATTTTGGTGTTTTTTTTGTGGTGAATTAGATTTAGAAACGGCCAAACTGAAAGACTGCTGCTGCAGTAAATATGAAAGAGGGGCCATATGAAAGCGATAGATTTGTCGATCTAACTTTAAATTCTTTATAGAACTCCATGGCCAGGAAGCTCCGATGCCGACGCCAAAGGCGTCGAAAACAGGAATAGGTCTAGACTACTAAACAATACTAGACTAGATCTAGATCCATCTAGTACAAGTCTCTAGATCTAGTCTAGCTAAACTTGCAGTTACCGGCGTGTTGCACTAGCCGTTGTAGACAAGCGCGTAGCCAGGATCTAATTTTAGTGAGCACGCGAAGCCTGCGAAACACAGAGCGCGCGTAGCGGCTCCCTAGGGGGGTGGGTGCAGCTTTGACGTTTCATTAAATTATTAGAGAAAGAAGACGATTCGTTGGACCGTACTCGACTCTTAATCCTTATCTAAATTCAGTTTCTTTTGACGTTTCATTAGACTTTTAGAGAAAGAAGAAGATTGGTTGTACCGTCCTCAACTCTTAATCCTTGTTTGAATCAAGCTCCCCTTCCTCTGCGCATATAGCGCGGAAGCTTTGACGTTTTTAATTAGATTATTAAAGAAAGAACACGATTTGTTGTACCGTTCTCGACTCTTAATCCTTTTTCTTCCTACGTCCACTTCCTTTCTTCTTTTTTTCTCTTTTTCTTTTTTTTTTGGCCGGCGTTTTGGGGCGACTGCCCCCCCTGGCTACGCGCATGGTTGTAGAACTAAAAGGTTAACTGCACTAGCAGGCAGTAGTAGCACATACCCGTCTTATACTATTACATTAGGTCTGGATCTATGACTGAGTGCATGCCCCCCCCCCCCCCCTGTACTGTAGACCTGATTTTGCGCATCATGCAATTGATTACAAAATTTGGCCTTGGGCTTGGCTGACACTGTACAACTACAATGTACATGCTTTAAGAAACCATCATCTGAAATCTGAATACTTGTAGACGCTTTGAAATCAGTGAAAAGCTTTTTGTTCGACCATTGGCACATACAGTACATGTACGTCAGAGTTTGCAAAGCATGTCAGGTAATTTACAAGAACATGGCCACTCCCATCATCTTTTGCCGCCATAAGAATTAGTAAAATGTGGTTATGTTGCTATGTTCACGTAAGGATTTATTGGATCCAGGAGGCCACAATTACCAAGTTATGTATTAAATCAAATGTCTGTTCACCCTCTAAACAATAATAATAATAATAATAATAACCGAAAGCCACAGTTTCATTGCCCTTTAAGGTAAGGTTGATCCAGGCCAGCATCCCATACGTCCCAACACAACATGTAAATCGCTTAAGTTATAACAACAATTCCATGGACGTGGATATATAGATCTACAGTACCATACAGTAGTACTATACAAATTATGTAATTGGGTGTATATGGCCCCTGATATCTCGGAAACCTAAATCTAAGCTTATACGGGAGTTTGCTTAATTACAATTTGGACCTTGAAAACCCTGGGAATGGAAAAAAGCTAAAATGGCCCATTTTTGAGAAACACGTACCCCTTTGCCAAGCTAAGGCTAGAGAGTTTGGTAAAGGCAAGCGCCCAAAGTAAACGTACATTGTGTGTGCGCCAATTCTTACCTGCATACATTCAAAGCATGGTAGATGCGTACATCCTAGACAATGGAGTTAGTCTCTATCTGCAGACCCATGAACGATTACTGTAGTATTGTAATGGGTATTCAAATTATACAATTAGTCTGGAAACTATTTTTTCTGAACTTATTAGTGGAATGGACTGGACTACTAAAACTCATTTGTAAGATTATCGATTACGGGTGGTGTTTCCGTTAAAAGTAGAGACCTGGTATACTGACAAGATTTGACTCAAGTGGTGTGCTACCCTTACAGGTGCACCTGGAAATTGTCAGGTATCGCCCAAAATGACATTTGAGTCTTTCATCCCATGCCAAAATCATTGTTAGATATGTCCGAATGATGTATGAAAGTTTCATTGAAAAAGAACTCTGCTTTCCTGGTTAAAACAGCAATAATTTGTGTCAGATTTTACAACAAATTACTGTATGACGTGTATGCGGTTTATTTGACACATGGTACACATGATTAATTCTTCTCGAAAAACTAAATTGAAATAGAAAGACAGCATTGTAATAGCCAATGAACATGTGTCAAATTAACATCTTGATCTTTCTGTACTGTAAGAGAAACCAGTGCTCATTGTTACTGACAGGAAGTTTTCTCCTGTGTCTGATATGAAGGTAACGATAGGTCGGGAAATGCTGACGTCATAGGCGAGGCTTTTTGGGGAATTGACATGTATTTGACTATTGGGGGCGTTTCTTCGCATGCCACTGATTTTCCTTGTTTGGAACGGTCGGACGACCGTGAGGTTGTGATGATTAATTAATTCTTTTTGATGAGCCCAACGTTGTAAGTAGACAATTACATTGCTATTCCTTTAAAGAGTTGTTGAATCATAATCAGTGATAATTTCTATTAATTATGTTGATGGTTAGTGATGTAAATTTGTTGCGAAAGATTTGTATTGAAGTACGTAATGTAGCAGTGGTATACATAATACGTGCAAGTAATGCATGCATGCACTGTACACGTTTAGTGACCGAAAGTAGTCACGCCTCTTTTGTTAGTTGACAAGATTATGAAGTGAGCCATGATAAATAAGGCTGTATGATAGCTGAAGCATATTATTTCTTACAAGGTTGATATAAATGTTCAAGCTGGTTATTAGTGATGAATAATAAATAAATGTCTCATTTAGGGAGATTAAAGTTAGGCTTTGAATACATTGTTTATAAGTATTTGCTAAGCTAAACATGGGCCTTGTGTTGTGAAATTAGGGTTTTGAGAGCATTGCTTTGACCGGTTATTGTTTACATATTTGAAAGTCAGTGCTAGGATAGAAGCAGGCAAGCCTTTTGTATCAAATAATTGTATTTAAGATCAGATATTGTTTCAGGAGAGGTTTTTGGATATGACACATAAATAATTGACACAAACAAGTTAATTCATATTCAGTTATGCATTTATTGATTGAGACCAGACAAGATGGATAATTATTGTAACAAATAATGTCATTGATAAGCATGTGTACATGTATTCCAGTATTGATTGGATGTTTCCTTTATTTGTTTTGTTCAATTACAGATTGAACCGTGCTGATACGTGCTGAAGTATCTTGTCAGCGTGGTCTCATACTGGGTTTAGAACTTTGTATCCTGCTTGATTATTTATCGTCACAGTGTCCCCAACATCAAGTTCAATAACGCTTCATCAGGATGAGTGCAGCAGGTAAACTTCAAGCTGCTGATGGGCAGTCTGAGGTCAACCAGGAAGATGAAAAACAGGAAAAGAAACAAGAAAATGTGTTGGAGGTGAATCCTGAAGACTCGGTGAGTCAGTGTGTCAGCCATACTAGCTCTGCTTCGTCAGCCATGTTGAAAGCTATGACCAGAAAAGCAGCCCTAGCAGCTGAAGCAGCTGCTATAGAAGAACGCCAACAGCTAGAACTTGAGGAATTTCAACTAACGCAGCGTAAGTTGAGATTATCGATGCAGACGAAGCTCAGGGTTGCAGAAGCAGAAGAACAGATATACCTTGAGTTTGAGAATAAGAAGTTAGGAATAAGCTTTCCTGAGAAAGAACAGGATGAAACCTTACCATACACTCCTGGCAAGGTGGTGACAGAGACTGTTGTTCCTACTAAGTCTACGAAGTGTAAGCCTATCACAGCAGATAGGTCTGACCATGGACAACCGCTGACCATGAGTGATGATTCCGATGTAGTCACCCTACTGAAGGAAGGACAACAGGAGCAACGCCGTCTTTGGGAGATGATGCAGCTGCCTAAGGCCGAGTTGACGCCTTATGACGGAAATCCCCTAGAATTTTGGGAGTTCTGGCGGAGTTTCGAGGACAACATTGACTCTAGTTCGTGCGGAGATAGGACGAAGCTAACTCGCCTCTTATACTATTGTCGAGGGGAACCTAAGAGACGTTTGAGTCCTTGCTTATTAATGAACGCATCACAAGGATATTCAACAGCAAAGCGACTTCTGATTGAAAGATTTGGAGACCCAGTTGTCATCACAGACTCCTGGATGAAGAAGATAACATCTGGAAAGCAGATTGGCCCTCGTGACAAGAAAGGTCTAAGAGAGCTGGCAGATGACATGAGTGTCTGCCTTATGTCATTTCAAGCAATGGGATTCGAACAGGAACTCTCCCCTCAGAAGGTGCTTCTCCCACTGGCGGAGAGACTGCCTTTCCATTTAAAAGGGAAGTGGCTGAGCAGAGTTGGAGCGATTCGGCGCCAGGACAGAATCCCAAGATTTGAGGATCTGATGTACTTTGTGCAGGAGGCTGCGCAGGAAGTTAATGACCCGGTGTATGGAGAGCTGATGTCTGGTCAGAGTGAGCAAAGCACGCCTTCTCGAGGTGGGAAGTCAAAGGGCTCCTTCTCTACATCTTCCACTGCAAAGCCTGTTGAACTACATGTAGAGTGTTTCCAGTGCAAGGGTAACCATAGGCTGTGGGATTGTAAGCAGTTTAAGGACTTGCCTCCTAAGGATAGAATGCGGCTAGCAAGGAATAAGGGACTGTGTTTTAACTGTCTGAGACGAGGTCATATGATAGGAGCATGTAGTAGCAAGAGGACTTGCTCAGTAGATGGTTGCACAAGGAAGCACAATAAGCTTCTCCATATGACAGAACCTGATGGCGGCACACAAAATAGAAATGTGGAGCAAGAAGCCTCCTGTAGTTCCACAGGGGCCGGCAGGAAAAGTGTGCTCCCTATAGTGCCTGTGAGGGTGAAGGCAGAAGGCTGCCAAAATATGCTGTGGACATATGCATTGCTGGACCAAGGGTCAACAAGTACATTTTGTTCAGCAAGTTTAGCAAGGTCACTCGGTGCTAAGGGAGTCAAAGGGAAGCTTCTACTAACGACCCTTGATCGAAAAGAAAGTACTGTCCACACTGAAGCCGTCAGTTTGGTTGTGGACTCCGGAGATAACAGCAAGCAGATCAAGATGTTATGTGTGTACACAAAGGAAAATATCAACGTCAAGGGTGTACACATGGCCACAGTCGATGACATCGAAGGATTGACCCACCTAAGAGGGATTGACATCCCTTTGGCCACTGAAGATGAGGTGGGACTGGTCATCGGTCAAGACGTCCCAGAAGCTCTGATGCCTCTAGAGGTTAGACATGGAGAGAAAGGACCATACGCAGTAAGGACGTGCCTTGGGTGGTCACTCCATGGTCCACTCAGCCGAGCATGTGAAATGAACACTCCAGTGTATGCTACGAACACCTTCATCGAAGGAGATCTGTGCCTCGAGAGACAGTTAGAGAGGTTCTGGAAGCTTGAGACCCCTGATCCTTTCAAGGAAGAGAGAGCTATGTCAAGGAATGATGTCAAGGCCTTGGCAGAGTGGGAGCAGGGCATCTGCATAGAGGAAGGTCATTATCAGCTCCCTATCCCGTTCAAGAAGAGACCTCCAGATCTCCAGAATAACCGATGGTTGGCTGAAAGGAGACTCCAAAGTCTTGGAAAAAGGCTTAGTCAGAGTGATGGTCTCCTTCAGAAGTATACAGATGGCATGGCAGACCTTTTGAAGAAGGGATATGCAGAGGAGGTCAATGAACTTGACAGTAAGAAGGAATGCGAATGGTATTTGCCACATCACCCGGTATTCCATCCCCAGAAACCGGGAAAAGTGAGAATAGTCTTCGATTGTGCATCAGCATGGAAAGGTTTGTCACTGAATGATGTGGTTAATCAGGGACCAGATCTGACTAACAAGCTGATCGGAGTGCTGTTGAGGTTTAGAACTGCGCCAGTGGCTTTGATGGCAGACATCGAAGCGATGTTTCATCAAGTTCGTGTGCCAGCACCAGACCGAGATGTACTGAGATTCTTATGGTGGCCAACAGGTGACTTGAAGGAAGATCCATGTGTCTACAGAATGTGTGTGCACTTATTTGGTGGGACTTGGAGTCCCAGCTGCTGTAGCTATGCCTTACGACGCACAGCTGAAGACAACAAGGGTGAATTCTCTCCTGAAGCAGTAAAGGCAGTGACTAGGAATTTCTATGTGGACGACTGCTTAATCTCCACTAAGGATGAGGAAGATGCCATACGACTAGCACAAGAATTGAAAAGCCTGCTAGAGAAGGGAGGCTTTAACCTGATCAAGTGGACAAGTAACAACCGCAAAGTTGTGGAAGCCATCCCAGTGGAGGATAGAAGTAAACAAGTTAAGGACTTAGATCTTAGCAAGGAAGCACTACCAGTTGAGAGAGCCCTGGGGATCAAATGGGATGTGCAAGAGGACCGTCTAGAGTACAAGACATTGATAAAGGAGAAACCAGTGACAAGAAGGGGTTTGCTTAGCATTGTGTCAAGCATTTATGACCCGCTTGGCTACCTGAGTCCCTTTATCTTGAGAGCTAAGCTGTTGATGCAGAAGTTAGCAACAAAGAAGTTAGGATGGGATGACCCAATTCCAGATGCTGGACTGCAGTTATGGCAGCAGTGGGTAAAGCAACTTCCTGAAGTAGAAAACTTCAAGGTGCCAAGATGTGTGGTTCCTGCAGGATATGGTGCCAAGACAGAGCATCAGTTACATCACTTTGCTGATGCATCCGAAGATGCCTATGGAGCGGTGACATACCTGGTGGTAAGGAACTCTAAAGGGCAAGTCTGTAGCAGTCTTGTCTTTGCCAAGTCTCGCCTCGCTCCAATGAAGAAGACTACGATTCCTCGTCTCGAATTGATGGCTGCTACTGTTGCGGTGAAGTCAGATGTCTTAGTGAGGAGAGAACTGGATCTACCACTAAAGGACTCTGTGTTCTGGACTGACAGCATGATTGTATTGGCATACATTAAGAATGAAGACAAAAGGTTTCACACCTTTATTGCCAATAGACTGTCTATGATTCACTCTGCCAGTGATGTAAAGCAGTGGCATCATGTCAACACGAAAGAGAATCCGGCTGATGACGTCAGTAGAGGCATGAGTGCTAGGGATCTCGTGGCTAGTGAGAGATGGCTTCATGGGCCAAAATTCATCCTGTTGACTGAAGAGCAGCAGAGCCAAGATCCAGAAGCTGATGATATCCTACTAGACGATGATCCAGAAGTAAAGACTGTGAAGGCTTATGCCGCTGAGACTGATGTTGATGTACCAATTGCGGCTACTGATGAACTGTTGAGCTACTTCTCAGATTGGTACAAGCTTAAGAAGGCAGTAGCTAGAATCTTGCAGTTTCGGGAATATCTTCTGTGCAAGGTGCGGAAGGAAGTATTTGACTGTAAGGTGCTTCTTACAGTGGATGACATGAGAGAGGCTGAGCAGGCAATCCTGAAATATGTTCAGCGCCTGGCATACCCAGCTGAATACCAGGCAATTGAGGAGAAGCCAGCCTTGAATGGAAAGCAGAGGGCTAGTAAGTTGAAGAAGTCCAGCCCTCTCTATAAGTTAGACCCTATGATGAGCAGAACTGGGTTGCTGTGTGTTGGAGGCCGCCTTAGGAATGCAGAGCTGAGTGACGAGATGAAGCATCCCATCATCTTACCACCCAAGCATCACGTGGTAACACTGTTAGTGAGACATGTTCATGACATGGTGGGACATTCAGGCAGAGAGCATGTCCTATCGATGCTGAGGCAGCGATTCTGGTTGATCAGAGGGAGGTCTATTGTGCGACAGGTGAAACGGGACTGTTTTAAGTGTAAACGCCTGTCGTCTCCAACTCTCGGGCAGAAGATGGCTGATTTACCTAGTGATCGTGTGGCGTTTGACAAGCCACCATTTACTAATGTTGGAGTGGACTGTTTTGGCCCTTATCTTGTCAAACAGGGCAGAAGCCAAGTGAAGAGATATGGCTGTATCTTCACTTGCCTATGTGTGAGAGCCGTGCACATAGAGATCTTGCATTCAATGGACACTGATTCATTTCTGAACGCTCTTCATCGATTCATGGCTCGCCGTGGAAGACCAGAGCTCATCAGATCTGACAACGGCACGAATTTCGTCGGAGCAGAGAGAGAGCTGCGAGAGGGGTTAAGTAGATGGAACCAACAGAGAATTCATGACCATCTACTCCAGAAAGGCATTGAATGGAGGTTTAACTCACCAGCGGCCTCGCACATGGGTGGATGTTGGGAACGCCAGATAAGAACGACGAAGAAGGTGCTCGGTGCCTTGATGAGACAGCAAGTGCTGTCTGACGAGAACTTATCAACGCTGATGTGTAAGGTGGAGTCCATCATCAACGGGCGCCCTCTGACAGTAGTGTCGGATGATGCGGTGGATCCAGAACCCCTCACTCCGAATCATTTGCTCCTGCTGCGGGGTAATGGTACTGGGCCGCCTGACCTCTTCGAGGCACGAGATGTGTATAGCAGGCGACGATGGAGACAGGTTCAGTACCTTAGTGACATTTTCTGGCAGAGATGGAGAAAAGAGTATCTTCCTACACTCCAAGCGCGACAAAGGTGGAACGAGCGTGAGCGTGATGTTAGCGTGGGTGACATCATTCACATCATGGAAGAAGCACCACGAAACCACTGGGCGGTCGGTCGCGTTGTAGAGATTTTCCCAGGCAAGGATGGGCTAGTTAGGTCAGTTAGGGTGCAAACCAAATCATCGACCCTTGTTAGGCCAATTCACAAGCTGTGTCTTTTGGAATCAGTGAATCATAGATAGGTATATTCTATCCCCAGATAGGTACAAGTTTTACCCCTGTGTTTGTTTCTTAGAGCACTCTATTTGACAGAACTGAGCTTCGATAGAGAGACATTTCAAGATGAATAGACATTTTGACAAATGAACAGAGAAATCAAAGTACAGTTTACACCAAGGACTGTTATTTGAAAGGACTAATAATTCTGCATAGAGTGGACTCATTTATTACTCTGAAAAAAGGACATTTCAAGTATTCACCTGTATAGCAGACTAGTGGACTGGTTGCTTAGCAACAGGAACCTTATCCGACTCTTTTTCGTACAGACAACACATCAATATCAAATTTATGTATCAATGTGCATGTATATTGTTATGTTTGTTTTATATACATGTATTAACATTATTCAACAGGTTGTTTTCAAGATAGAAATCACTATTTTATCATGCAGTTGCATTTTGTGCAGAGATTTACTTTCTAAAGAGGGAGATTATTTAAAAGGAGATGAGAATTTATCAATATTGATGTTTTCTGACATTGCAAGAAATTGCTAAACTATGGGATTCTTAGGAGTAAAATATTTGAGAATATGGAATGTTATTTAGATCTGTGTTGTCTTCCAGTATATACACATTTACTGCAAACAAATTAACATATTGATAATGTGTTTCAGGTACAAGTAAAGACAGTTATGTGTAACAGAGCGTTTAAATTGTCAAAATATTTTTTTTTTTTTTGATTATATATGATGTTATAAATGATTGCTTTTAGCTCACATTTAAGGGGCCGGTATGTTACTGACAGGAAGTTTTCTCCTGTGTCTGATATGAAGGTAACGATAGGTCGGGAAATGCTGACGTCATAGGCGAGGCTTTTTGGGGAATTGACATGTATTTGACTATTGGGGGCGTTTCTTCGCATGCCACTGATTTTCCTTGTTTGGAACGGTCGGACGACCGTGAGGTTGTGATGATTAATTAATTCTTTTTGATGAGCCCAACGTTGTAAGTAGACAATTACATTGCTATTCCTTTAAAGAGTTGTTGAATCATAATCAGTGATAATTTCTATTAATTATGTTGATGGTTAGTGATGTAAATTTGTTGCGAAAGATTTGTATTGAAGTACGTAATGTAGCAGTGGTATACATAATACGTGCAAGTAATGCATGCATGCACTGTACACGTTTAGTGACCGAAAGTAGTCACGCCTCTTTTGTTAGTTGACAAGATTATGAAGTGAGCCATGATAAATAAGGCTGTATGATAGCTGAAGCATATTATTTCTTACAAGGTTGATATAAATGTTCAAGCTGGTTATTAGTGATGAATAATAAATAAATGTCTCATTTAGGGAGATTAAAGTTAGGCTTTGAATACATTGTTTATAAGTATTTGCTAAGCTAAACATGGGCCTTGTGTTGTGAAATTAGGGTTTTGAGAGCATTGCTTTGACCGGTTATTGTTTACATATTTGAAAGTCAGTGCTAGGATAGAAGCAGGCAAGCCTTTTGTATCAAATAATTGTATTTAAGATCAGATATTGTTTCAGGAGAGGTTTTTGGATATGACACATAAATAATTGACACAAACAAGTTAATTCATATTCAGTTATGCATTTATTGATTGAGACCAGACAAGATGGATAATTATTGTAACAAATAATGTCATTGATAAGCATGTGTACATGTATTCCAGTATTGATTGGATGTTTCCTTTATTTGTTTTGTTCAATTACAGATTGAACCGTGCTGATACGTGCTGAAGTATCTTGTCAGCGTGGTCTCATACTGGGTTTAGAACTTTGTATCCTGCTTGATTATTTATCGTCACAGTGTCCCCAACACTCATATTAAGATAGCAATGAATGCAGAATGCCATTTTGTGTATTATATTTTTTTGTTATTATGTATGTCTTCTTATTTGATTACTACAGTAACAAACCTGTGCAGCATTTGATCGAGAGGCTGTTTGAACAACCACATACTAGACCAGCACTTCGACCAGCTTAGCATCAGGATGCATGTCAATGTGAAGAGGCTGTGAAACCTCTCCAAATGCAGGGTAAGATTTTCAAAAATTGTACCCCTCCTTGATTTTGTGAAAACACTGAAATGCATCTTATCATCCTCACATCACTTGGTGCCATACACAGTGACTCGTTTCTCCCAGAATGTCATCGTCTTCAGCAAATTCTTTTATTGTGATGTTAGGAAGGCCAATCGACTAGGTCGTTCCAGGCCGCGTCTTATTTTTTTCGTACCCCAGCGAGCCCAGATTCCAGTATGAACTGTTCACATATTCACCTATTCACCTATTGTTAGATATGTCCGTATGATGTGTGAAAGTTTCATTGAAAAAGAACTCTGCTTTCCTGGTTAAAACAGCAATAATTTGTGTCAGATTTTACAACAAATTACTGTATGACGTGTATGCGGTTTATTTGACACATGGTACATGTACACATGATTAATTCTTCTAGAAAAACTAAATTGAAATAGAAAGACAGCATTGTAATAGCCAATGAACATGTGTCAAATTAACATCTTGATCTTTCTGTACTGTAAGAGAAACCAGTGCTCATATTAAGATAGCAATGAATGCAGAATGCCATTTTGTGTATTATATTTTTTTGTTATTATGTATGTCTTCTTATTTGATTACTACAGTATTACAAACCTGTGCAGCATTTGATCGAGAGGCTGTTTGAACAACCACATACTAGACCAGCACTTCGACCAGCTTAGCATCAGGATGCATGTCAATGTGAAGAGGCTGTGAAACCTCTCCAAATGCAGGGTAAGATTTTCAAAAATTGTACCCCTCCTTGATTTTGTGAAAACACTGAAATGCATCTTATCATCCTCACATCACTTGGTGCCATACACAGTGACTCGTTTCTCCCAGAATGTCATCGTCTTCAGCAAATTCTTTTATTGTGATGTTAGGAAGGCCGATCGACTAGGACTTTCCAGGCCGCGTATTATTTTTTCGTACCCCAGCGAGCCCAGATTCCAGTATGAACTGTTCACCTATTCACCTATTCACCTATTGTTAGATATGTCCGTATGATGTGTGAAAGTTTCATTGAAAAAGAACTCTGCTTTCCTGGTTAATACAGCAATAATTTGTGTCAGATTTTACAACAAATTACTGTATGATGTGTATACGGTTTATTTGACACATGGTTACACTTGATTAATTCTTCTAGAAAAACTAAAATTCAGTGTAATAGCCAATGAACATGTGTCAAATTAACTTCTTGATCTTTCCGTGCTGTAAGAGAAACCAGTGCTCATATTATGATAGCAATGAATGCAGAATGCCATTTTGTGTATATATTTTTGTGTTATTATGTATAAATGTCTTCTTATTTCTTTACTACAGTAACAAACCTGTGCAGCATTTGATCGAGAGGCTGTTTGAACAACCACATACTAGACCAGCACTTAGACCAGCTTAGCATCAAGATGCATGTCAATGTGAAGAGGCTGTGAAACCTCTCCAAATGCAGGGTAAGATTTTCAAAAATTGTACCCCTCCTTGATTTTGTGAAAACACTAAAAATGCATCTTATCATCCTCACATCACTTGGTGCCATACACAGTGATTTGTTTCTCCCAGAATGTCATCATTTTCAGCAAATTCTTTAATTGTGATGTTAGGAAGGCCAATCGGCTAGGTCGTTTCAGGCCGGGTCTTATTTTTTCGTACCCTAGCGAGCCCAGATTCCAGTATGAACTCATTTTCATACATAAAAAGAGGTCATAAGTAAAAATTGGACTTCGATTATTTAATGCTTTGCCCCACTATTTATAAAGGCAAAAAACTGAATAAACTGAGATTCGAACCCTCACGTCAAATCCAAGGTCCTATTAGTAACACGCTGTCCTTACCGATTGAGCTGACGATGAGTTGATGACAGATTGATTTGTGGGATATGTATGAAAAAAATATTAGTCTTAAACATATTATCAAATACTTCAGGGAGGATACCCCTATGAAATTTAAACATAACAATTAATATATTTAGTTTTACCAGATGAAACAAGGAAAGAGTTTTTAACTTTACAAAAAGGGGAAGTGAGTGGGTATCAAATTTACTGTTTGATATTATACGTATGGCACGTTTCTGGAGCAAGAATCATTTTTTATGAGCTTTGTATGTATTTCCCCATATTTCATTGCAATAATTTAAATGTGTTAATATAATCGCGTTATAAATATAAAACAATATCTTGAGATGTAAAAAGTTTTTTAATTTTATACAACTCACCTATACTTCTTGATAGCTTAGAGGAAATATATGTTTATGATAGCAATGCATAAATGCAGAACGCCATTTTGTGTATGTTTTGTTATTTTTGTATTATTGTCTTCTTATATGTATTTGTTTACTACAGTACCATACCTGTGCAGCATTTGATCGAGAGGCAGTTTGAACAACCACATACTAGACCAGCACTTAGACCAGCTTAGCATCAGGATGCATGTCAATGTGAAGAGGCTGTGAAACATCCTTTAATGCTGGGTAAGATTTTGCCAGATATATCTCAACACATGTGTCGGGACCCTTGAGAGATTTTGTCCCATGAAGAGGTCTTGTGATATCTTAGAGCACCTGTTGATGGATCAATTTGTAACTTGGTATGTTTCCACATTGTGGGTGACAATGATATGATTGATATTCGGATCATGGAATAAAAGGTCACAAGGCTTTATGATAACTGCTAAGGTGTACAATATCATAAGAACCAGTTGACACATTACCAGTAATATGTGTATCTTTTGGATTTTGGAGGCCTTTAGATAAAATGTCACAGGGCTTATATATATTTACAAACATATTGTTTTACTGTGATCACATTATTTAGACAAAATAGCATCAAGTTTTGTACCTGTATGTCTCTTAAGGGGAAAATATTTGGTCAGTTTTTGGGGACACGAGTCTAAAAGATCAAGGTCATATGACTGCCGGTATATTATAAATACATGCTAAAACTGTTTATAATGGCAAAATCTCAAGAACTAAATATCAGATTTCAATCAAACTTGGTACCTGAATGTATCTTAGAGGACTTATGTAGCCGTACCATTTTGGGGTCATGAGGTAAAAGTTCAAGGTCACAGAATTTATAGATGCGAAATGGCCTTTAATTGTAAAAACTCAAGAAATGAATGTCAGATTTTAATCACACCTGGTACCTGAATTTTATGAAGCCAATGTAGTGGTACAATCTTGGGGTTATGAGGTCAAAGGTCAAGGTCACAGGAATCATTCTAAAATAGCTTGAAATTGTGATTTCTCAGGATCTGGTTGATGAATTACCATCAAAGTCGAGTTTACAGATTAATTTAGTGCATGTTAATTTTGGCTTGATAGCGGAGTCATCATTTTCAACTGAAGATGATCTCTTGCTCCTCAACCCCTTACGATTCTTAGGATTAAATTAATATCGGCCTTACCTTTCCCAGTTTGCATATATGTTTTTGTTGTTGATAGAGTGCTTATCAGGGTCAATCCTTTTCGTCTAAAAGACAAATTGGAATATTAGTCCCAACCATTTTTATTATCTTTATGCATTGATAATTGCCACTGATATGCCCATTTTCTTTCTTTTGTCCTATATATATAATTATATATAGGTATCGATGGATAT
>JAVYIG010009966.1:0-73181 GCA_035222895.1 Strongylocentrotus droebachiensis
GCCCCAAAATCAAATGCTTATTTTCTATAGTATAATACATGTACATGTATTACTGTAAAATATTTTGTCAACGTCTGGTTAAAAGTTCCATAACAAATTATTATTTATCAGTGACAAAATATTGAAATAAAAAACTGTATGTTGTTGAACCAGAACAAAATCATATCTTCTGTTTCTTAGATAATGAGATGCTCATGTGTTTGGAATATTTTTTCCTCCTCAAAATGTTGCGCCTAAAACTGTACCTGCATGTATATCTTATTCATTTGCACCTGCAAATATAAAAGCAAGAACTAAGAAAATGAAGTGTTAACATTTTATAACAAAGTGACTAGTTTTTTCTGACTTTTGATGCATGGACAATTGTACGAATCTGCCCATGTTTGGCGTCAGTAGAAATCGTTGGGGTTTCTTCCGTTTGGAAGATACAAAACAAACCTTTCAAGCCTTTCAATATAATATGAGTAATATACACTCGAGAAATTGACGGTTGTTATCATGCGCGGATCCACGGGGGGGGGGGGGGGGGGGGGGGCGACGGGCCCGCCCCCCCTGGCTTTTTTCTTTTTTTATAATTTAAAAAAAAAAATATATATATATATATATATATGTATATATATATACATTGTATAAATACGTGATCCCACAACCCCCCCCCCCTCCCCCACGGAGAGAAAATAACGATCTGCGCGAGTTTCAAATCTCCTGGGTCAAAAACGGGAAACAAATTATGCTCACCAACCCCCCCCCCCCCCCCCCCCCCCCCCCCCCCCCCCCACTGAGCGAAATATTGGTCCGCTTGATTTTCAAACTTTAGGCCTCCCCTTTCGGCAAATCCTGGATCCGCCACTGCGTGTTATTACCATAGTGCATTTTGTTGAATATTAATGCACGCACACGTGATCCATTTCAACACTTCCCATTGGCTACATTCTTGAACCCATTTTATAATGTATGTACATAAACGTTTTTCCTTGTTTACCTTTGATAATTCTGGGCAGCTACACTGGGCAGTGGCATATCAAATACGTCGTCTGCGCGATCAAGTAGGAGTTCGAGAACAAAAGTACCCAAAATACCATATTGCCATACCGGCGGCCGTGAAAATGTAAGTCACTCCGTCACTGATTGTACCCTAGAAATTAGTACTGTTTATAAGATTCAGGTATCATTACTGACATGTTTTTTTGTGGTGAAAAGGATTGTTAAACGCCGCCGTTGTGCTTGTACTTTGTACTGTGGAGGCGAGTTTTTGTACCCCGTAGAGGACTGGTGGCCAACCTTTTAAAGCTCGCGGGCCACAGCTAACGATTGGCATAACTTGGCGGGCCATATAGGTAGTCCCCCCCCCCCCCCAAAAAAAAAAAGAACACCCATGTTATTCGTGTACACACCTGCAATTTTGCAAAAACAAACAAGCAAACAACAAAATCAGTGAAGAAAAAATCTCATTGAACGCGGTGCATGCAAAGGGAAGGGGACTATCCAGTTTACGATTAAGATTCATGAGAAAATTCAACGGCGGGAGAAAGGGCTGTAAGTTTCAAGACAAGTATGGCATTTCAAACATATTTCTCGATTCACAACATTAATGTGTATATGTACTAACTGAAATTAACACGGAGAGTGATGTTAATGCCCGGGGGGGGGGGGGGAGGGAGATACTCAGAGTTGGTTTGGACGGGGGTGTGCCGCTCAAGCCTTGAAACCCCTACCCATTATTAGGGGGCATTTTCTAGACCCATTTTCCAAAATGTTCGGGTGTTTTTCGGATGTTTTTCGAGTGTTTGCATTTTGAAAATTTTGTAGAAACGGACCCATTTTTAATGGTATTTTTTGTTAGAAATGGGACCCATGTTTAGGGATTTTTTTGTGATAAAGTCACCCATTAGAGTGGCACACCCCCGTATGTCCTAATATGTGAGTACCCCACCCCGGGTGTTAATGTCAATGATCAATTTGAGGAATTTTGTATCAACAACGTTTCAATTCACGTTTTAACGATTCAATATATGTTTTACCCTATTTCATCGCTGCTATGCGGGCCGCATTTCATTTATGAGATATTATTATTTTCACTTCTTCAATGCTCCGCGGGCCGCACCAGAATAGCTCGCGGGCCGCATGCGGCCCGCGGGCCGCGGGTTGGCCACCCGTGCCTTAGAGACTAGTATTAGTAGTGACTGTGCAAGCTGTAGTCATCTTGACACTGTGTGGAACTTTACGCATGTAAATTGATTGACACTGCGACAAGATGCCATACTATTTTTTAAAATATTCAGCTACCAGATGTGCAATCTAAGTAGAAGAAGGGCAAAGTATCAAACAAAATTAATTATTATTCTGACCTTTTAGTTACGTTTAATTTAGTCATGCCCCATATGGCATGACATGTCACTGAACTGAAACTAGGGCGCATAATCGGGAAAAAAGGAGTCTAATAGGTGCATGGTGCAATAATCGAAGATATCTACAAATATGTGAAACAACGTTTCATAAACTTTGTTATTAATAATATTAAGTAAAATCAAAAATTAACTAAAATCGTTGCATTTGATATATGAGAGCAAATTTGTCATATAATTTTAGTATATCAGTTATTGATAGCAAGCTCTATAAAACAGGGCCTGTTTTGGGACACAAATATCAACCTGGAAAACTACATAAATATTTGATGCACTACATGCATGTGACAAAACGTGTAGAATAGAACATCTGCGTGGGATAGCGGCACAATAGAATGGGTCAATATAATTATAGAGGTATACACAATGAATACGTTGGTGAAGATGGGAGAGATTCGATATTTCGGATATGAGGCAGACATTCCCTTGGTGATTTAATGTGGTTATCAGTTACATGAATGTTATCATCTAGATATTAAGTAAAGACTTTGCTTATATATCATCTTTTGGGGTCGCATTATTTCGTTATTCCTTGCTGCTTTCAATATATATAAGTATTTTGATAATTTGTATTCCTTTTTCCTTTTCCCGAGTGTTATAATACCGTACTATGCTGAAACTAAAATACTCAAAATCGACATCTTTTCATCAATATTTTGTGTTAGAAATACAATCATGTTCTAAATTATCTTGCATAACTATAAATAGAGGTCTTAATAGGTCTATTGTCTTATATATAGTTTTAACAGATCATTTCTCTTTCTCTCTCTTCTTTCCGTCTTCTTCCCCAGCTTGTTGATTCTTTCTCATTTCTCTTGTTCTCTCTTTAAAGTGATCGTTTAACAATGTTAAATCTGAGATGCACGGCCCTACGTATTATCAATGTCTGTGATATGGTGTAATATTGAAGCCCTAAACAAATTGCGCTTCAAAATGATCAAAAAGTGTCTTAAAAAAGTAAAAATCTTTGAGTGACCGTATTTTTTTTTAACATACTTGTTTTCCCCAATAGACTGTAGTGGTATGAAAACCGTTTGGCAAACGGTTCTTCAAAATTTGTAATTCCAATTATAAATATCTTGATAATCAGACAGGTGATTAGCTTGTAAAAATCATGGAGTTCCTGACTGACCTAAAGGTTTATAATTATCATTGCAGCATGAGCTTAATCCAGTATTTTGTTTCAGAATCTGAGACAAAGTTACCGGATCCCTTTAAAATTCAAGAGCGTAGCCAGGATTTCATTTTAGGGGGGCGGTAGTGAGCACGCGAAGCGTACGAATCATTTACAGAGCGCGCCCCCTAGGGGGTGGGTGCAGGGAGGGTGCGGAAGCTTTGACGTTTCATTAGATTATTAAAGAAAGAAGACGATTTGTTGTACCATTCTCGACTCTTAATCCTCGTCTGAATTCAGTTTCTCCCCAAGCTTTGACGTTTCATTAAATTATTCGAGAAAGAAGACGATTCGTTGTACCGTTCTCGACTCTTAAATCTTTGTGTGAATTCAGTCTACCGAATTAATGATGAATGAATGAATAGCTATTATGAAATTGAGCAAATATGCGCAAACTTGCCTAAATATGAAAATGAATCTTTTACTCGATCAAGAGGGCGCTTTCGTTAGGACATGTTCTTAATGTTTATGCGCCCACAAACAAAAAAAAATCGGAAAAATAACCTTTTTGTAAAATGCTTTTAAATTGGTTGAATACGGTTAAAGAAGATAATTATATTTTTATCGCAGGAGGGGACTGGAATAATTGTGTTCAAAATAAGGAAATCGATACACGTGGAATATCTTCAGCTTATTTTCCGAAGTTTTATTTTAAGAAGTTTAAAAATTATCACAATTTGGTAGATATTTTGAGACATTTATATCCAGGCAAGAGACAATTTACATTGAGGCAGGTGTTTCTCTCTTCATTGTCTAGGTTAGATTATCGGTTAACGTCAAAGAAGGTATGCCTTTTAGTTCAACATCCGTCCGGCTTTAAAGGTACTATGTCCCATTTGCAGGCCCAAAAAATGAAAAGTTTAAATTCCAACGGCATTTGAAAGATAATACTAATTTAGAACTTCCCTAAAAAAAGGGGGGCTTGAAAATGTCTTTAAGTGGAAAAATAATGACTATTAGTTGTCGAATCGACTTAGAAGCTATAGAGCCAGTAAGTAATAGTCTGATTTTCAGACCATTGTACTGAATGGTCGTACGTTTTATGCTGCGCAAAGATTCAATCAGTTTAATTTTGGCCATTACAAGAAGTGGGTTATTGATGTAGACAAATGCTCATGTACCCTTTACAGCTCATTGTATGTTATTACCAAAGAAGAAAAAAGCTAGTCAGTCACTCAATATAGTGTCTGACAGTGAAGTCTAGCAAGTTAACGGGTTTCCTTGCGTAATTTGAATATTAGTACACTGCTAATGTTTAAATTTCACAGATAGGACATTCATGACATATTCATAATTTCTACAGAATTCGATTTGGCTGCAAAAGGGACCGTGACATACACTGTCGCTCTTACAGTTGGAATATTTTTTTTTTACCCCAATTTATGGACTTATTTTGACAATGATTTATTCCTAATAGATCTAGATAATAGTATACATTCTCAGATTTTATTGAATGACAATTGGGGAGTGTTTGTTTTGCGTGACTGCTAACGCATGTGTGTGCTAATAGGCTAATCAACTAGGGGACCTACGTCCTTAAGTCATAACTGGCAGTAATGGGGATTAATGCCTCATAAAAGGGCACTTATATAGCACATCGACACGGTTTTTATCCTGGGGGCTCACAGTAACGAGGCCATTGCTTAGCCAATGAATCATGATTGTACGCAGCGGGCGCTAGGGTATGTCGACGCCCCCACAAAAACAAAAAACCAACAAAGAAAATGCAATAAATTTTCAATAATTCATTGCATTTTCCCCCAGTCCCCAACAGGAAAAAATTCCTCTGTAGGGCCATGCATTATGGTTCAAGGCTTGCCCACATTTGTTTTATGTTGGGGGTCGCGTCAAAATGCAATGAATTATTGAAAATTTACTGCATTTTCTTTGTTTTGGGGGTTTTGTGGGGGATAACGATTAGGTAAGACCGGTCACTCAAAGATTGTTTTACTTTTTTGAGGCACTTCTTGATCATTTTGAAGTGCAATTATTTTAGGGCTTCAATATTACACCATATCACAGAAACTGATAACACGTAGGGTCGTGTATCTTAGATTTAACATTGTTAAACGATCCCTTTAAACACAACCCTTTGAACTTTCAACGATGTTTCCAATGAGTGGAGCATATATCATTTAGCTGATGAATGCCGGATGTTTCACAAACACTCCACTTCCTTTTAACTTTCACTTCCCTTTCATTTGTATACATTCAAACTGTACACTGTAATACTACATCGTTGTTTTTAATGGTGGAGAAGTCCTCATCGCAACGGGATAATAATGCTGGTTGTAAAATGATATACCATTTAGATCCGCTGGAAAATACCCAATATTTCACAAATTATACGCACTGCGCTTACAATTGCGCACATGCAAACTGTACACTTCTACATCCTTATCTCATAATGGAGAAGTCCTCATCGCAACCTAATCAAACAAACTGTTCGTATGTGATATTTTACATTCATGATAATAAATAATTTTAATCATTTGATCAAACGAATTTAGACCTAGGATAATAGATAAGTAATGGTTGTCTTCTCTATTGGTTGATTTTAGTGATGAGTATAGCATGAACGCGCTACAATACGGATGTAATGATCCCATATGGCACGCATTATTTGTATTCGCCTGACTCAGAATGAAAGTATCAGTATATTGATGAGCAATATCAGTAGAACACAGAATAATAAAGAAAAGATTAGACGAAATGTTTGATATTCTATTCTATGTTTTTGCTGTCCTATTTATTTTTCTTTACCCTTCGTACATGTCTTTTTCTCTCTTTGTTTCCTGATCCGCTTCTCTATGTCTCCTCCTAAAGTCTTTCGCTAATTTAATTTGTACTATTGTAATACTCACTCAATAGACATACACACCCACACCCACACACACGCCCACGCATCCATTAACAAGCACACAGCTGACAGCTAAATACAATACCAACTACTTTTCCTCGCCCCCAAATGAGTTACATCCATAAAACAGATAAAACATGAAAATAGAAAGAGGCCGAAATAAAATGGAACTGAGAGAGAGAGAGAGAAAGAAGGGATTGCGTACCTAAACTAATTCCGAACAATGGTTAGTAGTCTGAATAGATTATAAGATTGAGTACATGAAAAGAATATCATCACCTTTAACCTCCATAGCATAATGCATGACTTGATTTCACACTCTATCACTTATATCAGTATGTTTTAATACTCGGGTAAGCTATGACGTAGTGGTTAGGGGATATGTTGTGGTACTGGGTATAGATAAAAAGGCATGGTCTATATTTACATAGGTTAGGTTTGATACTCGTTACCGGAACGCATTGTGATCGATGAGAAAGAGTTGAAAGTTTGAAGTCTTTACTAAGATGTACATTCACACTGCACACTTTACTTGTTATTCGAATTTGCGTGATACTTCAAATTTTGCACGGAAAAGAAAAGAAAGGAAGAGAGAAAGAAACTCTCTCTTAGACTCTCTATACTCTCCGTCCTGTCCCTTTTACTTATTTTTATAAGTAATATTTGTTGATTCCATCTTTTTACTACAAACACAGATTTCTGCATGCTCATAACAGCAATTATTCCTCTCCTTTTTTCATGTTGTTTCATTCTATTGGATTTAAAAAACAAGCTACTTTCATTAAAACGTTTTGTTCTCTTGCCCGCAAGCTATTTTTATCAGTTTCTATTTTGTACAAACTACCATGCATCGATCCCTTCTGCTACTGAATATAACTACATGTTTTCGTTAATAAACATAGATGAGTATACCTATTGACGATGTAACACTGTTTATGAGGAAAAACCTGTATTTCATTATTGTGATTATAATGCTATAAAGGAGATGGATGTGAGCATATATACATGAGAGCCGTTCGGCTTACATCATGATCATAACTTTCATGTTTTACGGTAGAGTCGAAGGTAGGTTCTACATACTAACCAACCGACTGAAGAACAATTAAAGACAACGCTGTAAACTTTGAACCAGATGCGTGATAATACCTTCTCTTTTGCAGGCACCTAGCCAGAGTTTTTTTTTTTTTTTTTTGGGGGGGGGGGGCACGTGCCCCCCGTGCCTCCCCCGTGGCTACGTGCCTGCTCTTTTGAAACGTTTTTCAATTTGTGCACCGATCCATGGTATTGCGGAGCTGAAAATACCCCATATTTCACAATACGCACTGCACCTCTCTTGTCAGTTGCTTACAATCGCAGTGTACACTGTAAAGCAGGGCTCCCACACACCATTGCGTATGTTGCTGGGTATTGCTGCGCTCGGCGGGGTATATCAATACGCAGCCGTGCCAAGCAATACGCAGCAAATTTGAAGGTAGCAGTCACACTATTGCGTATCTAGCTCGTAGGTAGCTCGTATGCCGCCCGTACGCGCGTTTCCGTTTTACACCCTGCCCTAGGCTTTTCTCCAATAAAATTTTACAAACCGACTGGTATTCGGAGTCTAGTCGTCCACATCTTGCCTCGGCGCTCTGCACACCACCAGAACTCTGAAAACGTCACGTAGCGCTAGCTAACTCTCTATACTAGTTGATCTTCCTAGTCGTATCATTTATTTTTATCCATTAATACGCAATACTCTAAGAGCGTGAGGATGCGTGATCAGCTCGCAAAATTTAGCCCAGCGATAACAAAACAATAATATATCGGGAAAACCGTCTTGAACAAGAAGACCCTCGCATCCCCAATTGAAATTGTACATAAGCTTTGGCTTCGCTATTCTTGACGTCGATATAAACAAACTTAGACTTCGGATACAGCATATTTCGTGTAATTTCTTGCCGAAAAGCCTAGGGCAGGGTGTAAAACGGAAACGCGCCGCCCGTACAAAGACTGCCTACGGTTGCGTATGGCCACGCTATAGCTCGCTGTTGCTCATAGCAGTACGATTCAATACGCAGTTTGCTCGCCATGTTGCGTATGTAGCTCGTTTGCTGCTCGTTAGCCGCTCGCACCAGTTGGTCTCGTCGCGTGTTCGCTCGCCCTTGCTCGTCTGTTGTTCATTCTGATGCGTGTCGGCTCGAAGGATATTATTATCTGACCCGACTTGACAAGGATATTATTATCTGGCCTGACTTGAACAAGATAATATAATCCCCCGACTTAACAAGGATATTATTATCTGACCTGACTTGACATGGATATTATTATCTGACCTGACTTGACAAAGATAATTTTATCTGACCTGACTTGAACAAGATAATATAATCACCCCGACTTGACAAAGATAAACTTATCTGGCCTGACTTGACAAAGTTAATATTATCTGACCTGACTTGACAAAGATATTACTATCTTTTAAATTATATACACACATATGTATATATATATATATATATATATATATATCAATGTGATATATTGCGTTCCATTGAGTGACTATATTGTGTTGCATTTCCAGGTATTACAATTGTGAAGACAAAGAAAACCTGTCTGAGTGAGGGACTTTTTTAAACTAAAAAAAGAAACAAATTAGCTGAAATTATATTATATAAAAAAAATGAAAATAATACTTGAGAGATGTGAAATTTAATTTCCAAATTTTTGCTAAATAATGAACAATGATTTGTTCATTTTGTCAAAAATATGCTGAAACTGAAAACGACAATTTTTCATCAATATTTTGAGTTTAGAAAAGAATCATTATCTGAATTATCTTGTATAAATAAAGATAGATATCTTAGGTCTATGGTTTTATATTTTCCTTTTCTTAACATATCCATTCTCTTCCTTTCTCTACTCTATGTCTTCTTCTCCAGCTTTCTTTAATTTTTTTTTTTACTCATTTCTCTTGTTCTGTCTTTAAAATTGGAAACATTTGTTTATGTTTATCATGAGTTTGAAGTGCAATATGTTGAACAATTCTTTACTACTTCTAATCTCAATTGTTGCTCCTCGTGCATTTTGGTGAAGGTATAGGATTGTTTTATACAACTTTGAACGGTGTATATATCTTTGTGCGTATCACTATCAGTCTTTGGACCTTTTTCTTCTAAGAGGGAAATTGTCGACTTAAATAAATGATAATGATAAAATACAAAGGAATTTAGGAGTTTCATGGGTACCAATTCAATGGAAATTTGTATTAAAATAAGAGCCCCCATCAGCACTTTTTGGAAGAGCCCCCGTGGACAAAAAAATTAACTTGAGCCCTGGTAGTGACGATAATAATGGTAGCATTATTTATTTTAAACTATCATCAACAATAATATGATAATGATTATGATAATGATAATGGGAATGGTGACGATACGGATAATGGTGATGATGATAATAATGATAATGATGGTGATAATGATAATGATAACGTAAATGTAAATGTAAATGTAATTGAAAGGTAAATGTAAATGTAAATGTAAATGATAATGAAAATGATAATGATATTCACAGTGACTAGTGGTAATTTATAATGGTATTAACAAGATAAACATGCGTACATTTCCAGCCATAGTGATGCTCAAGGGATTAATTTATCTATCAAGAATGAAAAAAAAAGGTATAAAGTAAAGAACTAACAAGATAGATAGCTTGATAGATAGACGTTTAACAAAAACAAAAAATTAAAGAAAGGAATATACAGTGCGTCCCAGAAAAAACGAAACCGAGATATATCGATGTTTTATCATAACTTAATCACAATTATAATTGATAAATGACACATATTTGGAAAGCTTAGATCCTCCTCTTTCATTTGATGCAACTCATATGATACAAATGTCACGCATGAGTGATTAAAACCAATTTGAAGAGAGGAAAACAAAAATAATTTGGCGGACGATATCTGAATTTCAAAGAGAAAATCAAATTTCTAGAAAGTTGAGTTTCTGCCCTTTCATATGACACCTCAATCAGGAAAAATGAGCTAGGAATAACTATGCTAAAACTATGAAAATGTAAGGGCTACTTGCCTACTTCAAACAAACAGAACTTTGTCATTCCTTACTCATTTTTCCTGATTGAGGTGTTATAATTATAAAAGGGCAAAAACCCAACTTTCTAGATGTGATTTTCTCTTTGAAATTCGGATACCGCCCGCCAAATGCCTTTTCGGTTTCCTCTCTTCAAATTAATTTTAATCACTCATGCGTGACATATGCATCATATGACTTGCACTAAATGAAAGAAGAGGATCTAAGCTTTCCAAATATGTGTCATTTATTAATTATAAATGTGATTAAGTTATGATAAAACATCGATAATTCTCGGTTTCGTTTTTTCTGGGACGCACTGTGTATAGTAACATGTAGACAGAAATCATACACTGCGAATTCGTTGTGTAACGACTTTACACAACATTGAGTGGTTCACTCCTTAAACAGGGGTTGTGTTAAGTTGTGTAAATAAAAATTACACAACTTTACACTGCAAATTCGTTGTGTAAAGTTGTGTAATGTTTTATTACACGACTTAACACAACCCTTGTTTAAGGGGTGAACCACCTAATGTTGTGTAAAGTCGTTACACAACGAATTTGCAGTGCACACACATGTAAACCTGAGATTGTTCATTAATATTATGTTATTAAATACAGTTTGCAGAATCATCAGTAAATATCTATGTTTAGCATTTACAGTCTATAAAAAGTGGTTCCATAAAATGATATCTCTGTGTTTGGATCAAGCAAAAAAAAATGCGTTTCCGGAAGCGAGAAAAAAAAATATGGAAAGAGGGGAAGGTCGAAATCTGTTTACGTGCAATACTTTTAGTGCACCACGAGGACAACTTTATTATGTCAAAGTCATGTTAATCCAGATAAGGTTATTCGAGGAATAAACTTTCAGATTCATATTTAAATCCCAATAAATAATATGTAGTCAAAATTAGATATAGTAAGGTACAATCGACATGTCTACGGGTGCTTCCACTAAACGACATGACTTGAAAAAATAATATGAATGGATATATATGTAATGTTATAGATTAATCATAGTAAATTATAAGTTATTACCATGGAAATATGTAGTTTGTTCTGTTCCTACTTGTATTTCTTCTCTCTTCTCTCTCCCTTTCCCCTTTCCCAATCTTTCGTAAGTACATCTATATTTACCTAAGATAATAATGATAAGACAGAGTGAAATAATTAAGGGTACATTTTGTTGTTTACAAAAAGATCCCTTTCCCTATATGAGAACGATTACATGCTATTTGCTAGATTCCATCTCTCACACGGGTACATGCTAATTTGGAAGTCCTAGTTTATGGCCCATATATTGTTCCAATTAATATTCTTGAAATGTGTTATGAAAGTATGAACACAATCGACTTAAAAATATAGTTTTATTTGATGTTTTGTCTGACCCAAACGCTTTTGGGAACAAAATAGCAAAGAATTTCGAAAAAGGCAATTGCAATGGCCTAGCCCTCACCTATTGACATTTTCGAGCATTACAATGATGTATTACGTAATCTGAACATGATTCCTATGGAATTTACAATAGATTATTGAAATTGCCCTTGAGTTGAATTCTCGAAAGTCCTTTGCGATCATGTTTAGGGCTGTAAACTTCATACAGTCATCAAATTAACAGAAACGTTGATGTGCATGGTCGGTAACATTGTATGGGACAAGATTACTTGGACTTGACATCACCTGTGCGAGGTGGGGCATGCTATTTGTTAGCTTAAAATAATAGGTATAATTAATAAGTAAATAATGAGAGAGGGGGATAGATAGAGAGAGAGAGAGAGAGAGAGAGAAAGAGAGAGAGAGAGAGAGAGGGAGAGAGAGAGAGAGAGAGAGAGAAGGGGGTATGAAAAAAGAGTCACGGAAAGTTGCGTGATCAATACGAGGTTATAGTTAATGGTGTCACAGTCTTGTAGGTATCAAATATTTTGTCTAGGTATCAATTGGCACAAGGTGATAAAACATACATTTGTTTGTCTTGTACAATGATTGCCTGAACGAGCAATACAGCTGCAAGATAACGTTGTTGTAAATAATCTCACACGTATATACGTGCATCACAGTGAGGACTAATGAAAAAGCAACGAGGAAGCTAGTTCACACATAACAAATAGATTTAATTAAATGTACTTCATTAAAAAAGAAAAGTAACTAACTCAATCACTGAGAAGAAAAGCACGCACGTGCAACGAGGGCAAAATAAGAATAAGATAACAGCCCAGTATATACATCATCCATCTTTCGAAACTAACTACAAGGATGGCGCTAATTTTCTCTTTCGATTCATAATTAAATAGAGAACAGGATGAGCTCAGAGTTTTTATGTCGACTATTACCATTAAAACCATTTTTTCTTCTTCCGCAAAATTCTATTTCTTCAAGCGAAGCATTAATCAGGGGGGTGGGGTCTGGTCTAGGTCTCTACTTTTCTGAAGAGGAGTGTTAATTACACTTGTGTAATAAGATTGACAAGGTCTTCATGTCTTTTGTCCTTTGTGCAATTTATTCTGAATAGTTAAGTTGTGTTTTGTGGCCAAGTTTCTATTTCGAGATCACCCCCGCGTGAGAACAGTGAAGTTATATATTTTCGAGCTCAAGTACTTCCTTATTTCAGCTTTTAATCAACTACAAAGGCGATATGGGCGCGACAAAAAAAATAAAACAAAATAGGCTAAAGTTCAGTCGATTGCAACGGTTCTCCCTCTGGCATTCACGAGTGTTCATAAAATTATATAATACTTGTATATGTTTAAGAAAACTAGTCCTAACGAACAAAGGAAACTCCAATTTGACTATACTACATTGCGACGATCATATCTACTATACAGATTGAGTAATGCGTATGCAAATGAAGATTAGATTTATATTTTTAGAGCGAGCAAAATCGCCTACATTGATAAGCGTGGTATCAACGCAATAAAAAACAGCTCGTTCGAAAAAATACAAGACATGAAGTAATTTGCACCTAGTAGTTAAACATGGTCTTGTTTCTGTATAACATACGTACACAGTGTCTATGTAAGATAAAGTTAAGTGATTGTGACGATTGGTTTATTTTTCTGAAACTTGTCTGTTTCTTTATAAGTTTATGGACTTATGTATTTAACCAGAGAGTGTAACGAAACAAAAAATCCAATCTGATGCTATACTAACTTACACATTGCGTCTTACGCTGTCAACTTATAAATATAACATTTACAAAGAAAAATCGTCAACATCTATAGAAATGTCATTATCGGTTTAATTTCTGAAAAGAAATCAAGGCCTAAGGTTTTGTTTTCAAATCACAAACACGAAGTAAAAATTGTTTACATCACAAGGCAATGTTAAAAGCTGTCTTTTAATTTGTCGTTACTTTTCTTAACTTTAATGATCTGCATTGATTTTTATTTGATAGTTTGTATTTTGATATGTTTTTTCAAGTTTATACTCATACGCGAATGTATACGGGCTTGGACCAGAAATTTCGTACAAAGGGAAGAGATCTGACCACTAGCTGCATGTTACAATTTGTAAAGTTGTAAGAGAAATAATGCCGACTCTTAATGAAAATGATGAAAAAGCCAATAATTAAGGAGTTTCATGGGTACCACCAATTCAATGGAAATTTGTATTAAAAAAGACCCCCGTCTGTACTAAAAGAGCCCCCGTGAGAAGGCTCACGGGGGCGCTTTTTATTTTGGAAGAGCCCCCGTGGACAAAAAATTAATTTGAGCCCTGCTCAAGATATAAACAAAAATGTATTACCTTTCATTTCAGTTGGGTATTCCAATAAATATGTCTCCAGAAAGTGATATGTAGCTTTATAAATATCAACAATTTGCAACGCAAAGTATCCTAAATATAGAACATGTATAATACGTGGCGCTGTAGTTTGTACTCTCGTGAAATTGGACTTTGGTCTTTGTAAACGCAGACCCATAATAGACAAAAGAAATGTGGCAATACAGTTCGAGTTTCAGCGGCAATATAAGAGGAAATATTATGCTGACAATTATATCATCACATGCCATTGAACTCTTGGAAATTAAAAATTTCGATGCAGTCCTTGAAATTCACTTTTTGGGGAAACAGGTTCGGGAAAACTCTGTTTTAAATTGAAATCCACTACAAATTATGGAAGCTTCTCCTAATACTCAATCACTACTTGGGAGAGGTTTTTAAAGCCGAAGAATCGATCCCAAATATGACTATAAAAAATGTCGATTTCTACTCATCTGCATTTAATAAGAGAATTAGGCCTACCATCCATAAATGGCGTGTTTTTCTCGAAAAGTTTGAGATTTTCATCACCTATAGGACTACGCCAGAGGGGGCATCCCCGGAGCATTTGACTAGGGGATACAGTGCTCTGTGTTTTTTCCTTAAAATCAGTTCCTGGCCAAAATTGCTCTTTTCTTTAATGCTTATTGCCCTCCTCATCTTTATTTTGTGTTTTTTGGGCACGATAATTTCTTCGTATTTCCTACCCAAATTTCGTTGAAAAATCATCAATAGAATGGATACAAGGAAGTGAAATTTATATTTTCCTTTCATTTGGTACCAACATGAGGCAAAACCATAATTAGGACGCTACATTTAATAACGATGACTTAAAATGAGTGATGCACATGCTCATTACGTATTCTGTGAAATTTAAACTATATCAGTGTCCTAGTATTAAAAAAATATCAAATTATGCAAGGAAACCCGTTTACTTTCTAGACTGTCAGACACTATTGAGTGACTGACGGACCTTTTTTTTTCTTTGGTAATAACAAACATAAAATGAGCTGTAAAGGGTACATGAGCATATTTTGTGATGGCCAAAATTAAACTGAATCTTTACGCAGCACAACACGTACGACCATTGGGTACAACTATTTTTTTTGTTTTGTAATATCCTTTATTGTATTCACTCAATAAATAATATTAATTCATACAAATTGTAATATATAACATGTTGGAACCAATTACAGAGTACAAAATACAATAATCTCAATTATATTGAATGAATAAATATTGTTATAACCCCCCCCCCCCTCTATATTTTGTTCTGTAGTACTAGTATCTCTATTACATATTATAATTTATAACATATTGGAACAAAGTACAGACTACAATCAACTTAGTTATATCGAATGAATAAAGTTTGTTATACCCCCTACCCCCGTTAAAAACACAAACAACAACAAACACAAAACAAAAACAGAAAAAGAAAAAAAAAAAAAAAAAAAAACGAAACAAGAAGATGTGGGCAGTCTATGGCAGTCGAGACCGGTCAATCACACACAGCTGTGAACCGGGCGGGCCCCCCCTTTCCTCATCCCTTGCATTTTCTTGCATATTGTCCATGTTTACCTTGAGATGTTCCCATTTTTTATAGTGGAACGTCAACGTATTTCGTTCAGTAGCACTCTTTCTTTCTTCCTGTTTACTTTTGAATATCTTCTCTCTTATTTCTTCAATACTTGGAGGCTTCTTTTTTTCCCTACTAATAAATATCAAATATTTAATTAATAAAACCACGTGATTAATCATTTGCCTATCTTCGGTTATTTCGTCTAATCCAATGTGAACTTCCTTCCAGCTCATATCTTTAAGGATTGGAATATCCAAACTATCACTACATTGATCCCATAATTTTCTCACCATTTCGCATTCAAAAAATATGTGCCTATATGTTTCCTCTTCTTTTCCACAAAATGAGCATTTATCACTTAATATAAATTGAAACCTGTATAAATAACGATTGACATAAACAATTTTATAAAGCAATTTGAATTGAAATTCTCTTAGTTTATTATCTAAAGTACTAATTCTTGGTCGGACAAAAACCTTTTCAATTTCTTTAACCGACAGATTGTATGATGAATGTAAATTCTGAAAACTGACAGGGACGTCTTGCATTTTTTGTATGCATGCCCTGTACAGATTCTTCGAACAAACCGATTCAAATTGGAATGTTTTCTTTGTGAACATAAATTCTATTTTTAGATCATGAAATGAAATTTGCCTCTTTGTTAAATCGATTTTCCATTCCTCAGGTATATTACCATAGATTTCTTTAAGCATTGATATTTCCTCTTCCTCTAGTCCCATACATCTGAAATAAGTGTCCGACTTTAATGTTCCTTTTCCATCTACAATAATCTGTAAGTATTTTTTAAGAAAGGATTTTCATTGAAGTATGAAGTATGTTTTTCCACTATTGTGTATAAACCTATTATTTAAAAAAATTTCATTCCCTTTGTGAGTTGTATCTTTTTTAATAAAATCATTCATATCTAACCAAATATTTATTAAATCCCGATAGTATTTTGGTAATTGTATATCGATCTTGTTAGGTAAATAGTTACAGTAAAAAAATAAGATTTCCTCCGAAAGGTCTCATTAAAAATTTGAAATACTTTTTCCATTTAACTCTCTGGTTTCCTGTTACAAGTCTTTTAATCCACATCACCTTTTGTACTTTCACAAAAAGTTGAAAGTTGAGCATTTTTAATCCTCCTTGCTTGTAATCAAAATACATCGTACTTTTTTTAATTTTGTCTTTACCTCGCCATAGAAAATTAAAACAGATCTCATCAATTTCTTTTATAACCCATTCAGGCACTGGAGTCAAAGAGCTTACATAGATTAGTTTTGAATATGCGTATGTTTTCAGTAAATGAATTTTCCCTATCAAAGTAAGATCTCTTTGTTTCCACCAATTTAACAATTTCTTTATTTTGCTTAATATTTCTTTGTAATTCATCTCTTCCGCCACATTGGGATCTAATGTAAAATATATACCGAGTATTTTTAAAATGTGTGCCTCCTTTCCAAAAGGATACACAGTCGCAGAGCCAACAGAAGATCCTAAGGGTAAAATGAATGTTTTATTTCCATTAATCTTTAGTCCTGATATTTTCCTAAAATTTTCCATGATTACCTCTATTCTATTAATCGAGTTTATATCTCGTACAAAAATTGACATGTCATCTGCATATAAGATCATCTTTATTTCTGTTTCTCCAAAACAAATACCTTTTACCAACTTATCATTTCTAATGCAGTGAGTTAAGCATTCTATGCATAAAATAAATAAATATGGAGATAAAGGATCTCCTTGTCTTACACCCCTTTGAACTTTAAAATATCCGGTTGATTTACCCCCATTAAAAACACAACTTTGAGCATTGGTAAGTAAAATTGTAACCCATTCACAAAACATTGGCCCAAACCCGAAAGAAATGAGCACTTTCTGAAGAAAACTATGTGAAATCGAGTCGAAAGCTTTTTCATAATCTATTGCCAATAAGTACCCTGGTTTGTTAAAACAAGAAGTATGAAAAATCATATCATTGATTAATCTGATTGCATCACCGATGTTTCTATCTTTTAAATAACCTACTTGATCGACCGACACAATTTCATTCAAAACTTTTTTTATTCTTTTAGAAAGTATTTTGGTAATAATCTTATAGTCTGCGTTGAGATTGATAGGGATTGATATCGTTGAACCGATACCGATACCGAGATGATCGGGATCGTGATCGGGAGACTAGAAAATGGACTGTTGTCTGTAAGATTCTGATTGTTGTTTCTAGGCCGTTGTCGCCTTATTAAAGGTGTTTTAACCCAATTCCTGTCTGATATCTAATCATTCCTGTCTGTACCTAGTGAATCCCCTTATACTGGCGTAATCGGCAGGATTTCTTTGTACTATGGCCTTTTGGAAATCTAAGGATTGGGTGAGAAATTAACACGGTTGTTTCATGCAGTGTGTGACTGTTGCCCCACTTGTTGTGTACTGTGTAGGCCTAGTGCTTGTTGATCTAGTAGTAGTAGTAGATCTAGGGTCTAGATCTAGGTCTTGACTCTACAGATAGACTAATCAAAGTTAAGGTAGCTATTAAACAAGTAGGTTTAGTTTAGTATTGAAGTAACATTAAAAAAAACTAGAAATTTAATTCGTCACGAAGACGAATAAGGTGGTCTGTCTTCAAGTCTTATAATAGATTATAATATTTACTATATTGAAAAAGGGAGAAGTTATATAGACATGTAAACAATGATGATTAAGATGATGATGATCTTGATAGTAATGATTATGATGATGATGATCATGATGATGTTGATGAGGATGATTATCATCATTATGATAATGATGATGATCATGATCATGAGCGTGATTCTGACATCTTCTTGGAAAAATGAGGGATGATTAAGATAACATATAGTCTCAGCGACAAAATACTAAAATTTGGGAGAAAACTGTTGTTTAATAACTGAGATACTGGTCAAAACACATTGTCATGCAGATTCATGTTTTGAAAAAAGTGACCTCCCATAGACATAACACGCAAATATAACAAATTATGCATTGTCGCCTTTAATCGAATATTTAACTATGATGACGTCATTAAAATGAAAAATAAATGGCATAATTCTGATAGAGAATTATCTCAGCTACAACATATCAAAATGTGGGAGAAAATCGATCACCGATAAGTGAGATAATCTCAATTAAACAAAGACAAAAATGACGTCATCAACAAAATACATTTGTTTGAGTTTAGATGCAAATATGACGACTTTGTTTCACTTTGTACGAGTCAGGGTGGTATGAAATCATATCTCCAACTCATGCTTTCTCCAACCATGATATAAAAATTGGGGGTCGATGGACTATCTGAAGAGCTATTTCGATTTTTAAAATGGCATGTTTTTGATCAAATTTGCATTATATTGCCCATAGCAGCACGCGCGGATTTTGAACTTTGACGCACGCTCACGGCCTTATGAAATATGAAGAGTGACTGAAATTAATGTAAATTGTCAATTACGTTGAGAGGAATCTAAATCATGTAAACATTTTGAATTTGACCTTTTCCGCGCGCTGTGAGCGCGCACACCGCGCGCGGGGACACAAACGGACGGAAAATTTTGAAATGCTTAAAATGACCTGATTCGTACTCTCGTTTAATAGTTAAGTGATTTTGAGCAATTTTAAATTTTGACGCGCACATACGCGCGCGTCATGACCTTTATGTGACCTTTGATGACATGACCTGTTGACCCTTGACCTGAAGTATATGTTATATTAATATGAATGACCTTTGATGACGCGTCATGAAGATATGATGGATAATGTGATTTCACAAAATGGCGCCTTGATGACGTCACGATAATTTGATGACCTTGAAAATGTTCCTGTCACGTCTCATAATGATGACCTATGACTGTGTCAAAATTGAGAGAAATTGGGTGGATGGATATTGAGAAATCGGATACACAAAAAAGTGGAGAAATAAATAAAAATAAATAAATAATAATAATAACTAGAAATTTAATTCGTCACGAAGACGAATAAGGTGGTCTGTCTAAGTCTCATGATAGAATTGAGAATGGGAGAAGTTATATAGACATGTAAACAATGATGATCATGATGACCATGATGATGATCATGATAGTAAAGGTGATGATGATGATGATAATGATAATGTTATATGATGATAAAAACGATAATGTTAATGATGATGATGAGCATAAGCATGATCCTGACATCTGATTGGAAAAATAAGGAAATATTTAGATAGCAAATAGTCTCAGCTACAACATACTAAAATTTGGGAGAAAACTGTTGAATAACAACCGAGATACTGGTCAAAAAACCTTGTCATGCAGATTCATGTTTTGAAAAAAGTGACCTCCCATAGACATAACACGCAAAAATGACAAATTATTCATTGTCGCCTTTAATCGAATATTTAACTATGATGACGTCATCCAAATGAAAAATAAATGGCATATTTCTGATAGAGAATTATCTCAGCTGCAATATATCAAAATCTGGGAGAAGATCGATCACCGATAAGTGAGATAATCTCAAATAAACAAAGACAAAAATGACGTCATCAACAAAATACATTTGTTTGAGTTTAGATGCCAATATGATGACTTTATTTCACTTTGTACGAGTCAGGGTGGTATGAAATCATTTCTCCAACTCATGCTTTCTCCAACCATGATATAAAAATTGGGGGTCAATGGACTATCTGAAGAGCTATTTCGATTTTTAAAATGGCACGTTTTTGATCAAATTTGCATTATATCGCCCATAGCAGTACGCGCGGATTTTGAACTTTGACGCACGCTCACGGCCTTATTAAATATGAAGAGTGACTGAAATTAATGTAAATTGTCAATTACGTTAAGAGGAATCCAAATCATGTAAACATTTTGAATTTGACCTTTTCCGCGCGTCATGAGCGCGCGCAACGCGCGCGGGGACATGTACGGACGGAAAATTTTGAAATGCTTAAAATGGCCTGATTCGTACTCTCCTTAAGTAGTTAAGTGATTTTGAGCTTTTTAAAATTTTGACGCACACGTACGCGCGCGTCATGACCTTTATGTGACCTTTGATGACATGACCTGTTGACCCTTGACCTAAAGCATATGTGATATGAACATGAATAACCTTTGCTGATGCATCATGAAGATATGATGGATAACGTGATTTCACAAAATGGCGCCTGGATGACGTCACGATAACCTAATGACCTTGAAAATGTTCCTGTCACGTCTCATTACAATGACCTATAATTGTGCCGAAATTTAATGAAATTAACTAAACCAAACTTGAGTTATCCGGGGCACAAAAAACGGGAAGAAATAAAAATAAATAAAGAAAATTCTGACGAAATCAATAGGTGGTCTGTTGATAACAGACCACCTAAATAAAGAAAGAAAATTCTGACGAAATCAATAGGTGGTCTGTTGATAACAGACCACCTAAAAAAAAAAAAAAATAGGGTCTAAATAAATAAAAGTTGATTAAAATAGTAGATTTAGTAGTCTAGACCACCGGCAGACCTATTCTAGATAAATACTAAATAGGTCTACTGACGGAAATATTTCTCTCACTAACCATACACTAAAACACACGTTCAATAGGTCACTAAATTAAATTTAAACTAAAATTCAAATTTATAATATTCAGTGCTCAATGAAAGATAAAATTAACCATGACAGACCGAGCAGCATATCTCGGCAGATTTACAGCTGAGCACATAACACACTTGTGTGAATTGAATCATATTGATACCAATGCTGTAAAGACCAAGCAAGAGCGGATCTTGTGTTTATGTGATTTGCCTAAGCTGGTAGAGGATGAACCAAAAAATACAGGTGTGGGTGTGGATGACCTTTTACGGGTCATGAAACACCTTGAAGATTCTCATCAGCATGAGACTGAGAAACTATGCAAATCCTTACTGTCTGCTGCAATCGGTAGCTCTGCACAATCTGGGCCTCCGTTAAAGGGATTACATCAGCTAAGTAGCGATGATGATATGGTGTGTTACCTTAGCACTTTTGAGCGACTAGCCCTGGCAGCAAACAAGCCAAAGAGTGAATGGCCTCGGCTATTAGAACCATATCTGACCGGAAGAGCTCAGCAGGCATTCCACGCCCTGAGTGCCAGAGAACAGAATAACTACGACGATGTTGTCCTGGCCATCAAAAGAAGGTACCACCTCACTCCGGAGGCATACCGAATGAAGTTCAAAAAAGAACATAAGAAGGCCAATGAAAGTTATGAAGAATTCGCTAGTTATTTACAAGACTATTTTTTGAAGTGGGTGGAAATACCCCAGGAGGCAATAGAGATGCCTGAAGTCTCTAAGGGGCTCAATCTGATCATGATAGACCAATTCTTAGAGAGAGTACCCGATGAAGTGTTGAGATTAAAGCTGAGGGAGCTACAAGCCACATCCCTCATGGTAGTTGCGCGCAAGGCGGACGAGTTAATGATCCAGAGAGGGGCGAATTATGCTGGTAACGCGACCTCAGGGAGTGATCCCTCCACTCCACGACGGACAGGTGCAAGCAGTAACCCCACAGGACGTAGATCATTTAATGCTGCTTGCTACCGGTGTGGCCAGCTCGGGCACAGAATTGCCAACTGTCCGGTACCTCCGGGGGCCACGGGGTCGAGTTTCCAAGGTGGACCTCCACAAGGCTTTGCTCGAGAACCGTCGCCAAGGTGCAATTTCATTGCAAAGGATAGGGGTGATGCTACAATTGCAGATGTTGTTGTTCAGGGTCTAGATGACAGAGTGGTGAAGACCCGAGCCCTGCTGGACTCGGGGTCAGAGGTTTCCCTGGTCACCTTTGAATTGTGTAAGGAGTTAGGGGTAGAGGTTACTCGTGAAACTGAAGGGGTGTTAGGCATGATCAATGAAACTGCCTTAGTGCCTGATGGTTTAGCATCCCTGCAAGTGGGTCTAGGAGGCAGCACTGCGACTGAGGTCTTTCATGTGGTTGGTAGGCTCCCAGTACCTGTCCTCCTTGGTGCTGACTTTGCTGAAAAGGTGAATCTTATCATAGATTTTGGCAGTCGTAGTTATAGCACAAGTAACAATGGGGCCAATGAGCGGCCAGTTAAGTTCTCGTTGAATGGAGGGCAGGAGTTGTCACATGTTGGAGAAGAAGTCGATATTCATCTCCAAGCTGAGGATGAGATGAAGAAACTTGATCTAACTGAAACAGATAGACAGAAATTAGATCAGGTGTTTCAAGACTTCCCAGCTGTGTTTAGTGAGGTACCTGGTCATACGAACATGGCTATTCATAGAATTGATGTAGGAGGGGCTTCCCCCATCCGCTCTTACCCGTACAAGGTGAGTCCTGAGAAAAGACAAGCTCTTGATGAAGAGTTGGATAAACTTCTGGACATGGGGAAGATTGAGCCTTCAGATTCACCTTGGGCCTCTCCTGTAGTGATGGTTCCGAAGAAGAACGGGAAGTACAGGATGTGTGTCGATTACCGGAAATTGAATACAGTGACAAAGATTGATGCCTTCCCCATGCCTACAGTGGATGACATTTTGAGCTCTCTGCATGGTGCCTCGGTTTTCTCATCATTAGATCTGCGCAGTGGATACTGGCAGATGGGCGTTGCAAGTGAGGATGAGGAGAAGACTGCTTTTGTTTGTCATAGGGGTCTATTCCACTTCAAGGTCCTTCCTTTCGGTGTGGTGAATGGTCCTGCCAGTTTCCAACGGTTGATGTCCAAGGTGCTTGATGGCCTGATAGGGCGAAATTGCTATGTCTACTTGGACGACATTGTGTGTTTCTCTCCGGATATTGAACAGCACATCTCTGATCTTCAGGAGATCTTTTGTTGCTTAAGACAAGCGGGTCTGACCGTAAATACTGAGAAATGTCAGTTTGCCTGCCAAGAAATGAAATATCTTGGCCATGTTGTCAGCTCAAATGGACTCAAGATGGACCCCGAGAAGGTGTCTACCATTGTTAACTATCCCCAGCCTAGGTCGATCAAGGAATTAGAGAGGTTCCTTGGGATGGCCGGATGGTATCAGAAATTCATTCCTAACTTCTCACATGTTGCTGCACCCCTTCATGGATTGAAGAAGAAAGGTGTTCCCTGGAATTGGACTGCTGACTGCACTCGTGCTTTCCAGGCCTTGAAGGAGAGCCTCCTCACTGAGCCAATACTAGGCTACCCTGATGAAGAATCCAGGTTTGCTGTACACACAGATGCCAGCAATGTTGGGGTCGGTGCAGTCCTGATCCAGCAGCAACCGTCTGGGACGAGAACTATCGCCTATGCAAGTCGGTCTTTGTCTGCTGCAGAAAGGAATTATAGTACTACTGAGAAGGAGTGTTTGGCGGTAGTATGGGCCCTAGAGAAATGGCGGCCATATCTGGAAGGTAGAGAGTGTCGTGTTATAACGGACCACCAGGCACTTTGCTGGTTATCTTGGGAGAAAGAAGACACTTCAAAGGTTGAAGTCAATGGGTCTCTGGTGGAGCGGTATGTCGCAGTCTGTAAGAAGCTTTATTCGCAGTTGTAAGGTTTGTCTTCAAACAAAACCTTCTTACCAGAGACGTCAAGGAAAGATGCTGTCTAGTACCTCCTCGAGGCCTTGGAAAAGGTTGGTGTAGATCTCATGGGGCCTTTGCCAAAGTCATATGCGGGGCATGAGTATATTCTGGTGGCTGTCGACCATTTCTCAAAGTTTGTGGAGATTCTGCCTTTGAAGTCAGCTACCAGCCAGTCAGTTGCAACCACTCTAGTGAGGGAGCTGTTCTGCAGATATGGACCTCCAGGAGCCCTGCTCTCGGACAATGGCCCCCAATTCAGAGGGAAGGTTCTGCGAGCTGTCTGCACAGACTGGGGGATAGAGCAGATCTTCATCACGCCATATCACCCCCAAACGAACTGGGTCGAAAGGGTGAATCGTAACATCAAGGCCATGCTTCAAGCTTACACCGGATCTGACCATCGACAGTGGGATGTTCATCTCGCTGAACTCGCGTTTGCCCTGAACAGCAGTAGTCATGACACACTTGGTGTAGAACCATCAGTAGTTATGTTTGGACGGCGCTTGGCTACTCCCTTGACTAACCGCCTGCAGACTGAGGGAAACAAAGACATTCCTACGCAAGAAGAAATCGCACACAATCGTCAACGCGCTGTTCGTAGCTCCAAACAATATTACGACCAGAGCCGTGATGAGTGCGGCATCACTGAAGGAAGCCAAGTCATGGTAAAGACTAAACCTCTGTCAAATGCGAAAAAGAACTTCTCAGCTAAGCTAGCACCACGATGGACTGGGCCGTTTGTTGTGCAGAAAAAACTAACCCCAGTGAATTTCCTTGTGGTGAACGCTGCCAACAAGAAGGTGACTCGCATCGTTCATGTGGACCAATTGAAAGGGTGCTAATTACTTCGAATATAGACTTCGCATGTTGCCAACGCTGTTCAAGAAATTGTCGCTTATAGCATATTGGATCAGGACTGGTTAAAAGTTCGCGACTCACGAATACATTGACTTACCTCTATAGCCGAGTAAGATTGCAGTTTGGTCGAGAGCGGGACTGTCACAGTTGGGCTATGGATCGCGATAGAAACGAAATGGACGCTAAGTTTAATTGATCTGGACTCTTAATATAGATTCTAACAGACTCTTATTTCAACTGATGTTGTATGTTTAATGTCAACCATTTATATTAGTGCATACCCATGTGCTTTATTTCTGGCTCATGCAGAATTATGCACTCTTCAGAATTGTTTGATGACTAATATTAACATGTCGGATCTTTATCTTTACAGTTAAAGGATTAATACAACCGGTTGGGCATTATTGAAAATTGGAACTGTATATAAACTTGTGATTCCCTGTGAATTTTCTGTCATTGCATCTAGTGTTTTACTTAGAGTTATACATGTACACTGAATTTTTTGTGCACATGAAATTGTTATACAGTATGTACACAGAATTTGTGTTTCAAAAGATAAACGAAACAGAAGAACTACCAATTGAGTGTAGTTTATAATTTACACATATACAGCTGTTAGTTTCGCTAACATTCTATACTTTGGTAAACACTATATCTGACCTGAAATCGGGTATAACAATATATATATATATATTGTTATATATATTTAAATGTTTTTTGCCGGATCTGCTGACCGGATTTACATTAATAGAGGATATGAAGTATGTTTAGTTGACATACAGCCTACACTTTAGCCATGCAGGTAGGGCTAAATTACAAATGTTTCTAAGAGTTATTTCTTTTAGAAAGAAATCAAACAAAAGAGCACTCAGCTGTGCTGGTGCTGTGTTACTTATATTGATTTTTTTAAAGGTATTCATGGATATGCTTGAACAGGTTAAGACGATAATCTGTATTGGAAGTTTTTTCTTGTTGGTGTTTGACATTATATGCACTTTGCATCTCTGTTTTGCGGGGAAAAGCTATCCTTTGGGGTGCGGTGTTCGTTATTCTTACAGTGTACATTTTTGGGTACTGATGGTATCTTGCGCAGACAAGCGAACTGAATATATAGATTTATCCTGAACTCAACATAGAAACAGTCGATAGCGATCACAGCATATTAAGAGAACTGGTGGTCGTATGTTTTGTCTGTACGCGCGCTTGGTTGCGATATTGTTGCTTCACGTGTATATGTCTCGGGCGAGATTGGCTTGTTTTATGAGCAGTTTGGAAATGTTAAAAATAATATTTTAAAAAAAACCCCGTAGGGTATTTTTGGTGGGGGAGAGTATAGGGATTGATATCGTTGAACCGATACCGATACCGAGATGATCGGGATCGTGATCGGGAGACTAGAAAATGGACTGTTGTCTGTAAGATTCTGATTGTTGTTTCTAGGCCGTTGTCGCCTTATTAAAGGTGTTTTAACCCAATTCCTGTCTGATATCTAATCATTCCTGTCTGTACCTAGTGAATCCCCTTATACAACTACAAGGGTCTGAAAATCAGACCATTTAATTAAACGAACGCGCTCACTAAATTTCGATTCGACAACTAACGGTCGTTATTTTCCCACAAAAACACATTTTTAAGCCCTAGACGTCTATTGCTTTGAGGAAGTTCTAAATTATTAATATTTTTCAAATGCCGTTGGAATGCCCATCTCAAAAAATGAAATGAACGCTCTTATTACCAATCATATGAAGGAATATGTTTTGACTAATACGCGATGATACACATTTTGCCGGGAAACCGCCTACTAATTGATATACTTGGTAAATTATTATATCATTCTATTCGGACCGGATAGATATTGCGCACGTATCGCGTAGTCCCATATACATCTCTCTTCATAGGCGCCGGAAGTGGGGGGGGGGGGGGGCAGGGGGGGCAGCTGCCACCCCCCCCCCCCCAATCAAAAAAGTGGGGGGGGGGGCAAAACGCATTTTTGCCCCCCCCAAAAAAAACGCCCCCCCCCCCCCCTCAAAAAAAAAAAAAGCAGTAAAGGAGTAAAGATGGTTTGTATTTTTAACCCAAAAGAACATAACAATAATAAAAAAAACTCAATTAAATGACGTATTAAATCCTATTCAAAGAAAAGGAAAGTTAACAGGAATTGAATTTCCTAAACATTGCGCATGCTACCTATATCAATGGAAGTTTTAATAATAGCGCGCATATCGTGGACATATTGTGAGAGAATGGGAAAGCGTGTCTGTGTTTTGTTATAGGGGTGAAAAGCTCATGAGCCCCTGAACGCTGGCGTACTGATGGGGGGGGGGGGGGGTTAATTTTTATTCGATACCACTGATTTACAAATGTTGCTGAAATGACATGATTTTCCGGTATTTTTTCTCATTTTTTTTGTAAGTCATACCTTTTTATGCGTTTGTTGGAAATTAGAAACTCCAAAATTTACAGTCGGGCGAAAAATATGCTTATATGCTGTATGTCAGGGTATGCAGAACGCCCGGGCTCGGGGGGCTCGAGCCCTCCCCCCCTCACTTTTTGAAAAAGTTTGTTCAAAATAAAAAGAAAGAAAGAGAGAGAGAAAAAATAAGTGACCTGCCAATGTCACAAAATAATGAGATATTAAAATATGCTCATCTGGCCGTAATTAAATGCCTAATACCCCAGAACTTACGGTTGTTCCGCCCCGGACCCCACCAAGGGCCCTAAAGCGGTCCCTGTATGCTCATCTGACCGTAATTAAATACCTAAAACTCCCGAGCTTTTAGGCGGTCCCCTGTATGCTCATCTGACCGTTATCAAATACCTAAAACCCCCGAGCTTCCGGGGGCTCTGCCCCTTGGACCCCACCAAGGGCCATAAGGCGGGGCCCTGGATGCTCATCTGACCGTAATTAAATGCCTTAAAACCTAAGAGCTTACGGGGGCTCCGCCCCCGGGCCCCACCAAGGGCCCGCTAAGGCGGTCCCCTGTATGCTCATCTGACCGTTATTGAATACCTTAAACCCCTGAGCTTCCGAGACTGTGCCCCCTGGACCCCACCAAGGGCCCTAAGGCGGGGCCCTGGATGCTCATCTGACCGTAATTAAATGCCTAATACCCCAGAACTACGGTGGTTCCGCCCCGGACTCCACCAAGGGCCCTAAAGCGGTCCCTGTATGCTCATCTGACCGTAATTAAATACCTAAAACTCCCGAGCTTTTAGGCGGTCCCCTGTATGCTCATCTGACCGTTATCAAATACCTAAAACCCCCGAGCTTCCGGGGGCTCTGCCCCTTGGACCCCACCAAGGGCCATAAGGCGGGGCCCTGGATGCTCATCTGACCGTAATTAAATGCCTTAAAACCTAAGAGCTTACGGGGGCTCCGCCCCCGGGCCCCACCAAGGGCCCGCTAAGGCGGTCCCCTGTATGCTCATCTGACCGTTATTGAATACCTTAAACCCCTGAGCTTCCGAGACTGTGCCCCCTGGACCCCACCAAGGGCCCTAAGGCGGGGCCCTGGATGCTCATCTGACCGTAATTAAATACCTAAAACTCCCGAGCTTCCGGGGGCTCCGCCCCCGGACCCCACTAAGGGCCCTAAGGCGGGCCCCTGTATGCTCATCTGACTCCGATATTAAATACCTAACACCCCGACCTTCCGGTGGCTCTGCTCCCTGGAATCTCCGCCAATTGGTGGTGGTGGTGATGCAGATTTTTCTTCTCCCCCCCCCCCTTCCAAACGTTTTTGCTCGTTACGTCACTGCCCCTGGAAGGTGAGCCCCCTGGAATGTTTGCCCCCCCCCCCCCCCCCAATCCCAAACTGCTTCCGGCGCGCCTGTCTCTCTGTGTACAGTGCTTGTAACTTTACCAAGACTAGGCCAAATTTATTATCATTTTAATGATTCCAGAACCTTGCAGTACACACCAATATTTATATGCTAGATGATCAACCTTTTTCGATCGATTCCACAACGCTTCTTTCACTATGCATTCTCATGACCAGAACTGGTCTATACCTTTAAACCCAATTGGAAGTGTACATGTTGATGTTATTGCTTCTCTATTGAAATAGTTTGTTACATTGTGAATTTTACATCAGAAGCGCAATTTGATTTATTTTACATACTTAAATGGTAATCCCTATCGTACTTCAAAATGCTCAAGGGGTTACAATTTGACAATACTAGTCTTGTTTTAATAGGAGTACACTTTTTAGAAATACCGTTTGGGGTGTGAATTGGGAAAAAACCACGCGAAATCCTCGTACAGAAAATATCCTCGTGTAGGGGGTGTCTGGAAAAACCTGTGGTCCCGCATGCTTACGGTATTTCTACATGACTGAGACCCCTGGGGTTTGTTGAAGAAGATGTAAGTGTACGTATACATGATATATCTACTCCCCAATACTGTTAAACGCAGCTGTTGCGAGGTTTTGTTTTCCGTTGGTGTCGTCGTTGACTGTGTAGCCGCCATTGGCTACCCCGGCTGCGCATATTTTTTTTACACAACTGTTTAGCCATTTTCGCGAAAAAAAATCCAAGAAGTGCTCTGGTGAAAGAGTAGCGTTGTTACAGGTGGATTGATTAATGTGTCTTCTAATTCGAGAACTGAATACACCAGTTTACAGTTGTGTGCGCCATTTTAAACAAGGCCAATGACCTAGAGGTCATGTATTTATGCGTAAATTAAGATTGCGCCCATGCAAATTATGATGATATCACTGCCTGCGCGCTGCGTTGTGCGCGCATATCATCATTTGCATGGGCGCAATCTTAATTTACGCATAAATACCAGAGGTCAGAGGTTATTGGCCCCGGAACAGGGCCAATACACCAGTTTACAGTTGTGTGCGCCATTTTAAACAAAGCCAATGACCTAGAGGTCATGTATTTATGCGTAAATTAAGATTGCGCCCATGCAAATGATGATATGCGCGCACAACGCAGTGCGCAGGCAGTGATATCATCATAATTTGCATGGGCGCAATCTTAATTTACGCATAAATACATGACCTCTAGGTCATTGGCCTTGTTTAAAATGGCGCACACAACTGTAAACTGGTGTATTTGGCCCTGTTCCGGGGCCAATGACCCGAGGTCAACTGTCTGCTCATGCGCACTGATACAACTGTAAACTGGTGTATTGATGACATTCTCTCGTGGGGTAGGATAAAATCAAGATCTTCTGCCAAGAACCACTTTGCCTGTTATGCTACTGTTCAAATATATGATGATCATGTTTTTTTCTACAAATTACAGGAATTACACAATGAAAGGCATTATTGCCTGCATGACCTGTATGTTCGCAGTCGCTTTGCCGATGGGAGAGCCATTCAGGAGACAAGCCGCTCAGTCAGGTATATTGATTTTTGTAATGCATGTTTTACAAAATATAAGTAAAATTGTAACATGATTGCAACATGACCATTGCTTGTATAGGAGCCTGAGTAAATACATATACATTCAAGCCCACTCTCTCTCTCTTCCTCTGTTACTCTCTCTCTCTTGCTCCTGTTTCATCTGTATCATAGTGTTTTGAGCACCCCCCTTCTCTTTCTTTGGACCCTATGCTTTCGACCAACTCTCATAGAAATTCGTGTATAAGTTAAAGGCACCTTCTGTTTATAGCATAATTTCAAACTGTTATTACCCCTGGATTTCTTAATGAGCCAGCTAGGGAATAAATTTGTTCTTGGTTTGTGTAGGTATTTCAATGATAATATACAAATTGCACGATACAATTTTAATCATGAACATGGTGAATAGAAAACCTCATATTTGCCCTGTATAGATGAATTAGACTAGATAGTAAAGTATTTTCCCCTTTAAGTCTGTATTTTATAGAGCCTTGCATCCAGGGGCGGCGATCCGGGGGGAGGGGGTACGGGGGGACACGTCCCCCTCTTCTTTTTTTTTTTAGGGGGGATCGTCCCCCGGAAAATGTGAAAAAGCTCCCCCGAAAAAGGGATAGGAAATACTGACTGAAGATTGCAACACACCTTTAGGCTTTCTTAATGAGGGCCCAAGAGTACAGCGTTAAGAGTGATAAAACTGCAAAAATCTTCTCGCTCGGTCGTAACGTTCCCTCGCATAATATCCTTAAAAATGTACGAGACAGTCAATATTGTAGAAAATCTGTATTCCGTTGGTATTACGTAAGCACAGTTTACACTGCATGTTTAAGAGTCATAGAAATAGATTGGTTGGTTTTAATAGTTTACTACCACATAGGCTATATATTTGCCATGTCAACTTCCATATCGATATCAATATACATGTACATGACAGAGGCCTAGAGTAGGAAATAGAAATCCCATCAATGCCCAAGCTACCTACTTACTGAACTTTACCTACTAAATTTTTACAACCCTTCGGACTGCACACGAATTACCGGCAAAGTAAAAGTGAAGTGTGAAAATGGTATATTGCTTGTTTTTTAAACTATAGTTCTGCTAAGGAATGTTAAAAAAACCTGTGAGGGGGAAGTCACTTCCGGCACCTTCGCCCCTCTCGATCACTATGCCCCCTCCAGGCGCGGATCCAGGATTTTCAATAGGGGGGGCCGGAAATTTGAAAATTGCGCAGACCATTTTTCGACTCAACATACCCGAAAAAGTAATTTTCTGGTTTCACAATTCGGCTAGTGAGCGAAGCGAGCGAGCAAAAATTTGAGGATAATATGTATTTTGTGAAAGTGTTATTTATCACCAAAATATACGACAAAAGATATAACAAATTCATATTCGGGCAGCTGGCTGTTCCCCTCCCCCCCCCCCCCCCCCTATTACGCGCGAAGCGCAGAAGCTTTAATGTTTCATGAAATTATTAGAGAAAGAAGAGGATCCGTTGTACCATTCTCGACTCCTAATCCTTGTCTGAATTTAGTTTCCCCCCCCCCCCCCTCCAGCGCGAAGCGCGGAAGTTTTGACCTTTCATTAATTGATATTAGAGAAAGAAGACGATTTGTTCTACCATTCTCGACTCTTATTCCTTGTCTGAATTCAGTTTTCCCCCTCCCGCGCGAAGCGCTGATCGAAGCATTGACCTTTCATAGTTTAATGAAATTATTAGAGAAAGAAGATAATTCGTTGTTCCATTCTCGACCCTCAATCCTTCTCTGAATACAGATTCCCCTCTCCAGCGCAAAGGGCAGAAGCTTAACGTTTCATTAAATTATTAGAGAAAGAAGACGATTCGTTGTACCGTTCTCGATTCTTAATCATTGTCTGAATTCAGTTTCCATACTCCCTCCCGCGCGAAGCGCGGAAGCTTTGACGTTTCATTAAATCATTAGAGAAAGAGTACCTTTCTCGACTCTTAATCCTTGTCTGAATTGAGTTCCCTCCCCCCCCCCCCCCCACTCTCTCCCGCGCAAAGCGCGGAAGCTTTGACGTTTCAATAAATTATTAGAGAAAGAAGACGATTCGTTGTACCGTTCTCGATTCTTAATCATTGTCTGAATTCAGTTTCCATACCCCCTCCCGCGCGAAGCGCGGAAGCTTTGACGTTTCATTAAATCACTAGAGAAAGAGTACCGTTCTCGACTCTTAATCCTTGTCTGAATTGAGTTCCCCCCCCCCCTCTCCCGCGCGAAGCGCGGAAGCTTTGACGTTTCATTTAATTATTAGAGATAGAAGACGATTTGTTGTTAATCATTGTCTGAATTCAGTTTCCCCCCTCCGCGCGAAGCGCGGAAGCTTTGACGTTTTATTTAATTATTAGAGAAAGAAGATGATTCGTTGTTCCATTCTCGACTCTAAATCCTTGTCTGAATTCAGTTTTCCTCCTCCCGCACGTAGCGCGTAAGCTTCTGACGCTTCATTAAATTATGAGAGAAAGAAGATGATTCGTTGTCCCATTCTCGATTCTTAATCCTTGTTTGAATTCATTTTCCCCCTTCCGCGCGAGGCGCGGAAGCTTTGACCTTTCATAGTTTGATGAAATTATTAGAGAAAGAAGATAATTCGTTGTTCCATTCCCGACTCTTAATCCTTCACTGAATTCAGTTTCCCCCTCCAGCGCAAAGCGCAGAAGCTTAACGTTTCATTAAATTATTAGAGAAAGAAGATGATTTGTTGTACCATTTTAGACTTGTCAAAAATGTTTCTTTGTCTGCTCCTTTTTTCATCCTATGTCCTCTTACTGCCCCTACCGCCCCCAGCTACGCATGCTTTAAAGGGAAAATGAAACAATCATGATTGTGATAGCATACAATTAGGTCAGTAGAAATGAAAGGGGAAAAAAAGATCTATTTATACACCAACCATGAAATAATCGCGACCGGGATCGTCATATCTTAGTTTTGTGTTATCGGGCGAGGGCCGGGGCGTAGCGACCAAGCGAGATTTTACAATGTAGAATGCTGAAATTATGCATTCTAGAAAATCCTTTAGTCCAATATGTACGTTCTTTCCGCTACATGTATATTTCTTTTTAGCTATATATCTAAATTTCCGGGGGACGCGTGCATGTCCCTCTATCGGGCCCAGGATCGCCGCCGCTGTCCACTATCACTACCAACATGAGTTCAAATATGAGCACAAGCGAGTTGGTATGAGCTGAATCCAAATGAAGGGCAAAATAAAAGTTGTGAAGCGGCCCTACCGTTAATTTAAAATTTGACTGTTTAGTATATAGCTTCTATTTGAAAGACATCCAAAATATTGTGCCCTTTTCAATTTTTTTCAAAAAGCAGGGGCTGTTTGTAATTAACGTTTAACTTTGAATCCGTGGCTCGAGATTTTATGCGGCCGGCCCGGCCCCCTCTATTCAATAACGTGTTCCAAGCCTTCTGGAATTACCCCAAATCTCCCGATTACACTTTTTCCCTTGTTCGTCGTTACTGTCACTTAGCGCCATTTCCTTGTCTTTCCCCCTTTCTCACCCGACTTTTCTCTTCCCCTTCCCACCCCCCCCCCCCCACCCCCACCCACTCAGTGTTATCTAGGGTACGCGCATGTATGTTCCCTCTCTTAGTTTGAAAGCACCCCTTTATCTTCGGTGTGTAAAGTCAGTGCGGGCCGGATTTGTGTGTATTACGGGCCGGACTTTGTTGCGTGAAAAGTAACCCTTTATCGGAAATTTTAGGAACACAAAATCGGTCCCTCCGACCCCGGAGTGGGAGTGAGAGTGAGGTGGGAGGGGGGGGGGGTATTTTTTTTTCTCTCTCTCTCTCTCTTCTTTCTTTTCTCTTCTCTTTTCTTTTCTCTTCTCCTTTCTTTTCTCTTCTCCTTTTTTTCTTCTCTTCTCCTTTCTTTTTTTTCCTTTTTTTTGCGCCGCCAATAGGGGGGGCCGCGGCCGTTTCGGCCCCCCCCCCCTGGATCCGCCACTGCCCTCGTACCTCGCATTTCGTCCCCTTCCCCCGGTCACGAAAAGAAATCGCCATCCCTCTTGCATCAAGTAAAGGCTCGTTCGCAAATGAACGGCAAGTGGGGATGAACAAAATAAATTTGCTGCGCGCAACAAAGGGGTATCAAATAATCGCTCATATTTGCGTTAAAGACAATCTATACAAAAAAGCTTAAGCAAATAATAAACCAAACAAATGAAGAAAAAAAGCAGTACGCTGTGGTAAACGTGAGGAAACGTCTGCGATGTATAAAACCGTATAATAGAAATTACTTTAGATCTACATAATGATAATTTTCTCCTTCTATAGAGAAAACTGTCTCCATTGGAGGAAATGTCACCTTGCCGTGTCCCCTTCCCCCCGACGATACATGGATATTCGTGTACTGGAAGAAGGACGATCACACTATCTACTCTCTCGAAGTTCAGAGTAATACCCCATGGACAAACAGCACAAGATATGAGGGCAGCAACAATGCTACACGTTTAACGATCAAGGATCTTACGAAGACAGACAGTGGAATCTATAACTGTAAAGTGGCGACTCTTGTCTTCATTAAGGAAGGTGGCCAAGTACTGCTATCTGTTACAGGTATAATACATTATCATATCACTTCAAAATGCATCATCCCCAGATAAATACCACAAACTTTGCTTGGTTTCGTTTAAAACACACTTCTACGTGTATTTCATTTTCATAAATCGTTAATTTATAACCTGACTGTACTATCATATTTTTAATTACCTTGATTATGTGAACTTAGTAACTACATGTATTTCTATTTTTCTTTGCATATTTTTTTAATTTCAAATACATAACAACATGTTTTTATGAGTAAATTAAACAATACAAATAATTTGTCTAAATATATTGCAGTATAATTATAAGAATCATGATGATAGTAAAGCAAACAAGTCAATTACAGCATAATAAAGAGGATTAAATGTTTCATCATTCATTGTACAGGGTGAGTCAGAAAGAATTTCCTACTTGTTAAAAGTTGTATTGTTTGAAGTATGAATATTTAATTAGGGATTTAATGATATGTCTGGATAGAGTTATCCTCCCAGTACATTTAGGTACCATTTTCATTTGAATCCGTTCAGGCATGACTGAACATCAGACTGCCAGATTTCACTTGCGCCAACTTACTGGGTGATGAATAAAACAGTGCATTGAACAAAGACAGGCAGACAGACAGACACACACACACACACACGCACCCACACACGCACATACACACACGCACCCACACACGCACATACACACACATAGGCACACACTCACACAGAAATAAATAAATAACACAAACAATTTTGGTATTTTTTGAGGCATTTTATTTTTGGTAGTGAATGTGTACTAAAGGAAAAGATTGTCAGGGAAATGCAACTTAAACATTCAGGGATCTTTGTGTGTGTGTGTGTGTGTGCGTGTGCGTGTGTGTGTGCGTGTGCGTGTGTGTGTGTATGTTTGTGTGTGTGTGTGCGTGTGTGTGTGTGTCTGTCTGCCTGTCTTTGTTCAATGCACTGTTTTTATTCCTCACCCAGTAAGTTGGCGCAAGTGAAATCTGGCAGTCTTGTAAAGATTGACTGATGTTCAGTCATGCGTGAAGAAATTTAAATGATAATGGTTCATTAATTTACTGGGAGGATAACTCTATCAAGACATATCATTAAACCCCTAATTAAATATTCATACTTCAAACAATACAACTTTTAAAAAGTGGGACATTGGAAGACAAACAATAATTGTCACAGGAATGGGTACGCACAGTAATACTAGACAATACAAGAAAGGATGGACAAAATAGTTATTGTTGTTGTTTAAATGTATAGTATAGTATGGTATGGTAAAAACAGAATCGCGATGCCCCGCTGTATTTGACCCTGGTCTTATAAAAGTACACCCCATTCTAACCCAACAGCAACAGCAATAATAATGAAGCTGACGAAGAAAAATAATGAAATCAACAACAACAAACAATTAAATAACACACCCCGAGGAGGCGTTCATGAAGATCTACCAATTTAAATCTTCTTCTTCTTCTTATCGAGTCACTACACAAGTCCCGTCCAGTGGTCCACACAGGCTTTGGCACGGCAATTCACGGCTTCCAGGTCATCTTGGGTGCATGGCTCTGGCAGGAGTGGGCAGACTAGCAGGTGTTCCATTGTCTGTTCCTGGCCGCATTCACATGCCGTTTGTTCGTCTCCTAGACCCCACCTCTGCATTAGGACTCTGCATCGACCGTAGCCAGTTCTTAGGCGGTTGAGGCTAAGCCAGTGAGAGTTTATGTGGAGTGGTCTGAAGGTGGTTAGACCACAAAGTCATTCTTTGGTTGTGAGGGCTAGTATTAAGAGGCTCTACAGAGTGCAGAAAGCTGTGTCTGGATTTGAATCATATAGTGGAAGATTTAGAAATAAAATTGTAGCTGGGCAGTGTTAATAATGTCTACAGATCAAATATATATACATGTACATGTATATTATTAGCCTCAACGTTCTCAAAAGAAAATAGAGATAAATTCATAATTATTTTGTATGATCTATCCTAAGACCAAGAGGTAGGACTTTCCACCACTTCTCCAGGTGCACCCTTTGGAGCTTCTATGACGATATCACCGCAACCTGCTGAAGATAATAAATTCAACTTGGTCTTTTTAATACCGGTACTCATCCTCATCTTCATCAATATCATCACCGTGTGTCTTGTTTTCAAGTACCGGGAACGTAAGGACATTTGTTTTATTACCTTTGCAAAAAGCTATTTACATTGAATGATTATGATCAGGGCCCGTATTAAAAAAACTTCTTAAGCATGAAATCTAAGTCTAAGAAAATGTTTACGATAATCTTAAAGTTTGAGTGAAACAGACCATTATTATTGATAACAATTGGGAAAAACTGATCTGATCGATTCCTTATTTCTCCCAACTATATTATTACAATTTAATTACATTTTAGGTGAATGAAAATTGTCACAAAGCAATGGTTTTGCTCTATATACCATTCCAGATATTTAAATGTCGAAAGATTTTAAAAAGCCTGTCTTATATGTTATTTTCATGGACAAGCAGTTGGAAAAATTCAAAATGGATGGGAGAATTTACTGTTAGAGAATGTTGCACAGTGACGCCTTCAAAGAAAACCATAAATATCTTAATGATTTGAGAAATTGTCAGGATTTGTTGCATGTTAGAGGGTTAGTAAAACAGTAGAAGGAATACAATAACAATTTTTCATCAACCTTGAACAATGTTACCAGGTCACTTTAGCACTGTTTCTTTGTAGACATATTGAGCTATATTACCAAAGTCCACATTTGTATTAATTTTTTCATTTTTTCATCATTTTATTTTATTTTATTATAATTATTATTAATATTATTATTATTATTAATATCATCATTTGTATTATTATTATTCGATTGTAATTTATTTATTTATTCATTTTTTTATTTTATATTATTGTTATTATTATTATTATTATTATTTATTTATTTATATATATATATATATATATTTTTTTTTTTTTGGGGGGGGGGATTCTGTTTTCGGAGGGACGGTTGGGCTTGTTAACAATATTTGCGGGGATGGGGGAGGTGGTATATAGGGGAAATTACATGTGCTTTGGACACCATGCGAATTCCATTATTGAAGGCAACAGACTTCTAGCATACGGAGGAAACATCAGATCTGAATCAAATTTGGCAAACATTTTCAATTGTGTTTTATTTGATTTAATTATTATTTACAAACATTCATGTCATGTAGATACAACAAAAAGGGAACATACACAATTAAGAATGATGCTAATCAAGATTAGCCCTATCAAACTTGATAATAAATACAGCCATCAAAAAGGGAATTTAAACTGCATGATTAATATTTTGAAATGTTTCCTTTTATTTAGGAATAAAGAATTTATGGGCAGGATTCGTGATTGCCTTCAATAGACTGGTAAGGAAGTTCCACGTTCAATTTTAAAATAAAATGTTATGTATTAAAAGGATAATTGCCTTTCTTATTGTTGGTAAAATTACTTAAGGTTTCATTTTCTTATGGATTATTTTTGCTTTGATCTGAAATGAGGTGATCAAGTTTCAAATATTGTGCAGATATTGACTGATAGGGTGTGTAGTATTATATTTTTGGACCACCGAAGGGGGGGTCTTATTTTCACTTTAATAGATCACAACACTGAGGGAAAATGATCTCACAAGGGAAATATTACTTCCTTTGCTGTCCAAAATATGGTATGTTACACACATTACCAGTCAATATCTCTTATATTTGTTTTAATTTATGGGTAATTGTGATCGAATCACTCGAGCCGTCTAACCTTCAGCCTCAAATGCGCGCAGCTAAGACAATGCAAACAATGGGAAAGCTAATGCGAACAGGATTGCTTGGATACGGTATAACGCAAAATATACTAATTTGACCAGCTGGTCAATATAACATCTAAAAATGGCTGGGAGTGAAATAGGGTAGCCGATGCATATGATGAGCCGTGGACCAATCACAACTTTGAATCTGTAAGAGCTATCTAGAGCTCTCTACTTCAGCATTTGTGCCGATGAATATAGGTCTCCATAAAATATTCGATTGGGACCCGGTCCAGCTGTTCAAAATTGCTCGCCACAAGTTTTTACCATGACTTTTTTTTGTTTTGGAGTACGAGGCTATATGTCAAATTTTAAAAACCTCGTGCATTTTGGTGAATGCTAGCATCCATTTCTTTTAGCTGTAAAAAATGGAGTCTTCAGGAAGATCTACAAAGATCTTTCTGATAAATCAGAACTTGCCTCCGAGGTAGCCTACTATTGACAATCATTATATCCTTTCAATTACAGTCACCAACAAATATTTCTACACCTGTGGACTATGATTCGTCTCATGAAAAAAGAGACAAGGTAAATATTGTGTAACATTGTAAGTAGAGACGGACCATGAAACTGTAACGTAATTTGGGGACTAACCCATGCTCTTAACCCTAATAAGGCGGGGGGGGGGGGAGCCATAATTCATAATCTTGACTGTATAACTGATATATTTCTTCTAGTGAATGATTATTTTGTGTATAGGATTGAAATATTTTATTTAGATGGATATGTGTTGTAGTTCTTTAATTCGAATGGTGTCAGTGGGTAATAATGAGTGAGTTTGTAAACATAGAACATGTCAATAACTAGTGAATACATACAATTTAGAAAAAATGTACTACCCACCCTTTCGGCATAAGCCTGACTGCGTAATATCTAATCATCTTTTTTTAAACACCACACGTTAATATTGCGATCACTTCCAAAGTAATTACACTGTATGACATGTCCAGGTTGAGGCTTTTAACAATTTGTTTTTGTTTATCCTGGATGGCTGATAATGATAACAAGGTGGCTTGATGGACGAAAAATATCATTTTGATATCTCAAGGCGTCAAATCCTCGGTCAGTAACTATGGTATGTGATTTTCTTCCAAATATCCATATGTGACTCCTTATTGCTTCTGTTTCACTTTGAATTCGCAGAAAATCGGACCGATGATGTAACAATCTGACAGCTCCCAAGACTGACATTGACATTGCCGATCTAGTGAATCCTCGAATAGGTGTCAGGTGGTATGGTCGATGCAGAGCATGCCTTTAATACCAAAGGGCACCAGTCATGTTTTATGTATTTAAAAAAAAAAAAAAAAAGTATTATTCAACTCACTCCCAGATCCTAATCAAATGATTGGCCATGCGCGGTCACGTGTGATTCATTTACTGAGCCTATTGCACTCGTTTTCATGAAAAGGAGTGCAATATTTTCCAGTACTATTGAACTCGTTTTCAGTGCGCAGTAGTGCGCGTAGATGTTAGAGCTCTTAATACTGCGTGAGCATGAGCCAATTCTTGCGCAGCACTATGCGTTAATGGGTAAAGAGGTAATTAGTGCGCTTGCTATATCACTAGCTATGTGTGTGCACTAACTTAAGCCTTATTAAACCTGAGATTTATTTGTCAGCCATATACTGTCACGAAACAATCTTGAATGAATTCTTTTTATATCAAATAACAAGGATCTAGGAGTTTCGTTGTATAAAACAAATGATGCATGTTTTCATTCGTTCATTATACCATCTATCCGCCCTCGTTGATGCTGTGTGTATCTATCGCACTCAGCCTTACGGCTTCGTGCGATAGATACACACAGCCTCAACTCGAGTGCGGATAGATCGCATAATGAACTCATGCGCATGCATCATTTGTATAATATTTACCATGTACTTTGTCATTTGCCTACAGGGCTCCCTTGAAAAGCAGGCCTTTTCAAAGGGCACTAGTCGTGCATTTTATATTATGTATATATAAATTTCTCTGCAATATCTTCAAAATAGATTTTATTCATCTGAAATAAGTTGTAGAGGAAGAAGAAGAAGGAGGAGGAGGAGGAGGAGGAGGAGGAGGAGGAGGAGGAGAGAGGAGAAGGAGTAGAGGAAGAAGAAGAAGAAGAAGGAGGAGGAGGAGGAGGGGAGGAGAAGAAGAAGAAGAAGGAGGAGGAGGGGAGGAGAAGAAGAAGAAGGGGAAGAAGAAGAAGAAGAAGAGGAGGAGGAGGAGATGTACAGAGTAAGAGATACCTTCATCTAATTGGATCCGGGCCAACTCGGACCCGCTGCAAAAGCGGTCATTTTTGGGTCATCTTACCCTAACCAAACCTAACCCTAAACCAGCAAAAACTGACCGTTTTATACACCCGGTCACGCTAATTTTAGGGTTTTAATAACAAAATGTATATTAAAAGCCTTCTCCCTAAGTGTTTGAGGAAATTTGCATATAATTTATTTGATAACTGAACAATTTCAGAACCCAGAAGAAATGTCGGATCCTTAAATTCCAAACAGGGATAAAAACGGGTCGTCAACTTTGTCACCAGGTGTTCAAAGAAAAAAACAAAGAGGTAATTAATTTTAGCGATTTGCCGACACATTATATACTTTTTTTTCTTCTTCATTACATAATCGGAAACACTAGTACTTGCCCCGAAAAGTACAGATTATTCCTATAATACCGTTAACAAAAAACATTGTACTGTATATAATATACTGTGTTTAAAACTTGTATATTGTAAACATTTCATGTATTTACCTACGTATTTGCAATGTATTCGCTGGAATTGAAATAAACGAATTGAATTGGATTGAATTGTAAAGAAATGTATATGTAAATACACTGTAATCGCGAAATTTCGTGACTGAACTTTTACAGATTTTTTTCTCTGTGCTCTCAAAATAGCTTGAATAAAGTATTTGTACACAACAATGCAGTATTCGCAGACACACAAATTTGTTGTAGGGGAATTTGTACCCTCTCCCCTCATCTAGAAAAGATCATGATAGACACCCTATGAACATGACTGACAAAGAAAGCGGACAGAATATACAGTTCCTCAGGTGGACAAAGGAACATCCCTTCACTGCTATTATGTAAACATGTGTAGAACAGGTGTCACATGCAATATTCACCTTTTTACATAATAGCAGTGAAGGGATGTTCTTTTGTCTACCTAAGGAACTGTATATTTTGTCCGCTTTCTTTGTCTGTCATATCTTACCCATCTGGCTATGCATTTTCCAACCAAAACATTTAATTCTTTTGAATTAAAAAAAATGTATTACTATTCATATATTGTATAAGTTCAATATATAATTTTATTGCAAATATGGTAATATAATTCGAATTTCTGTACATGTACCAAGCAATTTGCCAACGTCGTTGAAGCACAATTACATTATATGTACGAAAGAATTCCTATTTTACTACCATAATGCTACCATGCATAATGTTGTACGTGTAATTTTACTTTGTCACTGATGTATACTTTGTAAAAAAAACTGCAATTCGGCTCTCGGGCCGCGAATGTTTTTTAATTAAATAAACCATTTTAAATAAATAAATAAATAAATAAAATAAATCAAAGAAATTGAGGATTTAATCACGTTGTGAAGTGTGATTCAAGGAATGTCGAGAGCACAGAATCTGTAGCTAAACGCTATGAGATCCACGGTGCATAAATTATGAGTGCTTTACAAGAAGTCAACAAAGTATGATAACTTTCATTCAGACCCCTCATCCGAGCGGCGTAGCTACAGGGGTCACGTTCCCTCCTAATTGAATAGCGAAACATAGACAAAATACCCATCCCCATCAAAAGAGGGGAAGAGAGCAAAATGAAAGACAGAGAGAGAGAAAGAGAGAGCGAGAGAGGGAGAGGGAGAGGGGGAGGGAGAGAGAGAGAGAGATAGAGAGGAGAGAAAAGAAAGGAAAATGACAATGTAATGGGAGAAAGAAAGCAATAAAAAGGCTACCCCGCCCCTCTTGATTGTTTATTTCTCTCACAATTCATCCATTAAGTAAGACCAGTGTTGCCCCCTTCCCCTCTTTCTTAATGGCCTGACGAGCGCAAGTCCAATAACTCTTGTTTAAGCGAAATGACAAGGGTGGAAATCCTGGAGGATGGAGGGACGCCCCCCACGATTTGAAAAAAAGGTTAAGGGGCACATTATCAATACCCTACGATATCAGATCTGGTCATTTGTTCTGCCCAAAATAAATCACTCAAATTTCCTAACAAACTTTTTTAAAGCATTTTTTTAAAGAAAATGTCTGGGCCGTCAAAAAAGGGGTGCAAAACCGTGCGATGATTGCATGAACCTCGATCCCTTTCCCTTCTTGGAGTAAAACCGTGCATAAAAAGCTGATGACTCCTTTTTTTTAGCTTGTCAGAAAGCGTCTCCCTTACGTTTGAAGAGAGATTTATGCTAATGTAAATTGTTTGAAAAGAAGAAGGGAAAAAAAATCATTGTTGATAATTGTCTTTTCTTGCTTTACATTGTACACTTCATCCACACTACCAAACCAACTTCAGACCGATTGACCCTTCTCCATTTAGGCTATTGTAACCTTAAATGTAGTAAGTGTCGGTCTCGGTGTGACTGGGGTAGGGTAAGAAAACGTATGCGCGTCCATTGAACGATTACGTAATATGCAGCCAGGCGATACACGAGCCCAGGGTGGCGGGAGAGTTTGAATAGCTGAGGCAGTGAAAGTATGTGATTGTATGTGCAGGGAGTTGGTATTGGTCCCTGGTATGTGTTGCATGGTACAGGAATGCCGCGAATGGCATGATACGAAAGGGAATGCTGTTCAGTCATGCACAGCCACAATGACAACATAATTATATATTCAGAGTTTCACTGCGGGAAGAAGCGTCTAGAAATCTGTCACGAATCCATTGCTAAATATACGACAATTTTTCGCCTTCGTTAGAAATAAAAACCTACTAATAAGAGGAAAACATGACTGGTATTTCAAAAAGAACGGAGGCGTGTTTCGTCTACAGAACGTTTGGGCACTAGTAAGCTGGCGATACAGAAATTCATCATGCAGCGGAGAAACAAGAGTGACCTGGTAAGTAAAATAAATCATCTAATTTCATATGTTTTTGAAAGAACTGAATTTGAGATGATTCGCACTTTTTAAAGTAGCAGGAAACTCTGAAGAAAGTAATCGACCTACAACCGTAAAATAATGAACGTAAACTGAATATTGTATTATATTTTGAAATTAGAATTCTTAGATAACACGTACCGTCTGTTTGGAGCCAGAAGGGTATTAACTCTGTATGAAAGGTATTTATTAACACCCTTCTGACTCCAAAGGCTCCAAACAGACAAAATAATCTATTGCAAAAATGTGAGACATGCAGTAAATAAATCTTGAAAATATTCATGGTCGATTTGCCGGAATAATGAGAATCATCTGCTTTTTACATGCTAGACACCCTAGCTTCCATGGCTGTCGTCATTTTACATTTGTATAAAATATATATGGCAACAGTGATGTCGGAGTGCAGGGGCGGCGATCCCGGGGGGGACGGGGGGGGGGGGGACACGTCCCCCCTCAATTTTTTTAGGGGGGGGGGGAAAAAGTGTATAGCAAATACTGACTAAAGACTGCAACAAACTTTTAGGCTCTGGAGGGCCCTAGAGTGCAGCGTTTAGACAAATAAAAATGCAAAAATCTTCTCGCTCCGGAGCTACGCTCCCCCGCATAATAATTATTCTTCGAAGTATACAGTAAATATTCTAGAAAAGTGAAGTGTGAAAACTATACTATACTATACTATTCTTTTGCTAATTAAAGTATGATGTAATTTGTTAATACAACAAAACTTCAAAAACCTGTGAGGGGATAGTCACTTCCGTAACCTCTACCCCTCTCGTTCACTTTGCTCCCTCGCCTTGGCGTAATGATGAGAGGGGGGGGGCTTGGGGGCAGTTGCCCCCTAATAAAATTCAAACTTGATTTATTTCTAACTCGATACCAGTGATTTACAAATGTTGCTGAAATGGCATGGTTTTTCCCTGAGCTTCTGGGGGCTCTGCCCCCTGGACCCCACCAAGGGCCCTATGGCTGGCCCCTGTTTGCTCATCTGACCGTGATTGAATGCGTAAAACCCTGAGCTTCCGGGGGTCTGCCCCCTGGACCCCACCAGGGGCTCTAAGACGAGCCCCTGGATGCTCATCTGACCGTTATTAAATGCCTAAAACCCCTGAGCTTCATGGGCCTACGCCCCCGGACCACACGCCAATTCACGCTCCACTTGCTATCCTCGCTTTGCTCTACCTAATAAAATACTTTAGCCTCCCCTCTATGAAAAACGTTCCGCGAGGCCTGCATGTACAATGTTAGAGTGGGGATGCGGATTTTTTTCTCCCCCCCCCCCCCCCCCCAACGTTTTTGTTCAATATACGCCACTGCTCCCCCGTCCCTCGCATTTCGTCCCCCGGTCATGAAAAGAAATCGCCGCCCCTGTCAGAGTGACACATGTACGAGCTAGTGCATCAATTGCCGTTATATACAATGGAGATGATGTTGCATAACAATTGTAATTCAAAGCCACCAATGCTAAACGGAGGTCATGTTTTAGCCTATATAATTATACACACATCGCCGTAGAGTCTGGCCCACGACATATGATATTGCATTAAGTTTTCTGTTGTACGATTTTGTCAATTTTGAGTTTTGTTTTTGTTCGGACAAATTATGCTTGCTAAACGTTCCTCAAAAAAAAATCGAACTGACACGAAATCTTATCACTATAATATATGCACATAAGAGAAATGGACTATTTCATTTGAATGCACTACCCAAATATTATGAGGAAATCCAGAATGTAATAACTCTTTACATATTATTATATTAGTCATTTTTATAATTTGTTATCAGTTGAAGAAAATCAAAGAAATAAATGGAAAATACCCATATCCTCTGTCATCAGAAGAGAAATAATTCCGCCTGACCTGACAAGGCTCAGGGTAACACATGCAATAAACAATACAATAACAATTAAAATAAAAATTGTGGTTCTAGGACAACTACCACCCGGACCACTATCCAAGTGGGTAGTGGTCCGGGGGTAGTTGTTCTAGGGGGTAGTTGTCTGGGAGGTAGTTATCCTAGAGGGTAGTTGTCGTAGGGGGTAGTTGTATGGAGGGTAGTTGTCCTGGGGTAGTTGTCCCGGGGGTAGTCGTCCTAGGGGTGGTTGCCCTAGGGGGTAGTTGACTGGCGGTGGTTATATGTGATGGATGTCCAGGGGTAGGTGTCCGGATACAAAAAATATAATAACAAATGAAATAACACATACGAGAACGAGAATCAAAATCAAAACAAAACCGAAAAATACAAACAAGAACAAGGATTGTTAGTCATCAATTTTAAGGGAAAAAATAAAAACATATAATTATAGTATGTGACTATCAATAAGACGTCGGATTAATAATACTGGTGTTATCAACATTGATTCCGTCATTAAAATATAACCAGTAATATAAACTTGCATGTGGAATGTAATACCGGATTTCCTTCTCTTTCACAAATATAAATTTGTGTTTCGGAACTGTCGATTTGAAAGGAATTCGCACGAATAATAATGTGTGAGTATTAAATATATAGACCTTTTGCGCCACTTGAACTCTCACAATTTCCATAACATTAATGGCGACCCCGGTGTATTTCATTATTAATTTAACTCGCTATATCACTACACAAAAATCACTACACAAATTGTCAATCAGTTTGTGACGTCATTGACTCACTATTTATCAATTGCTTTGTACATTTTTATCCCATTAAGTTCATTTTTATCCCCAAAACTTGATTTCCCCATGCCTTTGCCCAGGTTATTTATGCATTTATACCTTTTTCTGAATATTGTATATTCATGATTATTAATGTTCATATAAACAGTTTATCAAAATTCACATTTGTCATGATTTAACTGGAAAAAAATTACTCTATATTAGTGCATCCACACAAAAAACATGTTCCTATCAATCTAACTTGGTTGCTTGTGTGAAGAAATAAGATTCTTAGGGATAAAAATAGGAAATTTATATTATCAATATAAAGAAAATAATTAGTGGATAGTGAGGACATGCGTCACAGATTCACGAGTGAGTTGCCAATTTGTCTTGTGATTTTCAAAGTTTATCATGCATGTCATCCTAGGATTCATAATTTTCTTATTAGTCATCCGATTTTGCTCAAACTTTTTTTGATTGGGTTGTCTGATTTTCTGCTTCTATTGAAAGTAAGTTATTTTTGGAGTGGAGTTGCCCTTTGAATATCGGTAATGTCATCTTTTGTATATAGGGAGGGGGTTACCAGAGCCCACTCCCACCTCGTATACGTACGCCTGTTTGTTATTATTAACCCCAAATCTGGACTTCTTATGTTGGAAAAATTGATTTTTTTTTCTTCCTTAACCTTTTAAGTGACAATACTTAAGTTATTTTTTTAATGAATGATCAGTAATTTAATGAGGATACCAATCAATTTGTATTTTACCTGTTTATATGCTTGTGTATTTATCAATTTTTGTTTTAGCTGCTGTTCTTGGTTTTATTCTCACCAAGCAGGTCCTCATGGAAGGCCATCAAGTTGGTGATTATGTGCCACCCTGTATACATATCAGAAATAAATAAATAAATAAATAAATACTACCTCAGTCAAATACCGACCGACACCAAACTGACTCCGAACCGATCACTGACGTTGGGGTAATATAATTTTTTGTCCAGTCTGTAGTCGGTCTATTGTCGGTCTGCTGTAGGCCTCGTTGGACTGGGGTATAAATGGTAAAGATTTGAAATAGTTGAATTGAGGCATGTGATAAGGATATACTTTTATATAAAGAAAGCATTCTTATTCAACTTTTTTAATTTTCAGAATGAGTCTGGCTTGCAGCTATATAGGTGATTGCAGTTGATATTACATCACAAAATGAAAGACATCTAGGAGACCAGACATCAAAGGGAGAACACAGGCATGCACGAATGAGGGACGCCTTTTTATGATGGATCATTCTACTCTTCATGACTTTATACAGTGCTACGGGCTATTCAAATTTTGTGCAACAAGGTAGGAACAGTTTTTGCTCTTAAATGCCTTTGTGTAAATCTCAATACATTGAGACTTGAGATTGCAAGTGAAGTTTATGACTAGTATTAAAAAACAAAACACGATGAAGACGAGCAACACAAAACATAAAGTCAAACAATTATTAATAATTAAACAAACAAATTCAGCTTGATATATTACAGTTCACAATTTTTTTTAGTACGAGAGCTCAAATTATAGTCGACATAAATGGGAAAGGACATGTGTCCCCCCTCCCGCTATTTACGAGGACCGCTATTCATAAGGACCGCTTTTCATAATTTGAGAAAAGGGTCATTATTCATGAGGGTCATTATTCTAAGTATGAGACTTAAGAGGGTCCCTATTCATAATACTAGAAAAGGGTCGATATTTATTATACGAGAAGAGGGTCGCTATTCATAATACAAAAAGAGTGTCGCTAATCTTAATAGGAGAAGAGGGTCGCTATTCATAATACTAAATGAGGGTTGGTTTTCATTTAAAATAGAAAAAAAGGATAAAAGAAAGCGGGAAAATGGAAAGGGGACACCCCACGGATGTGGCTTAGGCGGGGGTGGGGCGCAACATGGCCCCGAATATTTGTAGAAAACAATGATTGAAAACATACATTTCTGAACAAAAAAAGAAAAAAAGCGTGCCCCAATAATGTACGTGACCCGTCAACCCAGGCCCCAGACCCCCCCCCCCCCCCCCCCCCCCCCCGCCTCGCCCCAATCAGTCCGATCACCCTTCGCCATTCGGCCCACCCTCGCCGCAGTATTCCCTAGGTACAAGTACATATTACCGACAGTTCTCGTCCAAGTAGTTCATAGATAGCGTAGCCTGTGTGTGTTTCACGGGGGAGGGGGGGGGGGGGGCTGTGGGGGTGTAGCAGCGTTGTCATCATGGCTGATATATCATGTCCCTAACCCTCAGCACAGGAATGAAGCCTTAGAGAGCTAGAGGGGGGTTTACACAATATTAGAAGCTTTTCGTAAATATACAATAATGCAGGAAGTTAGATTTTCAAGATTTTAAGCCAATTAAAATACGATTTTATGACGGTAAGGCATTTTGCGAACGGTGGCGCCCCCTGTATCATGTCTTTTTAAAAGTATATTTTGCTTCTTAGCTTTGATAATTATATAGAGACATCCCCATAAACTAGCTAATATAGTTCCCCTGCTCCCGTGATGACAAAAAAAAGGAAACCTAACACACACGTAATCCTATCGTAATTTGTCCCCCTTGTGTGAAATCTTGCCCCCCTCCCCCTTAACTGAGAGTGAAACTTATGAAACTTTACTTTGGTGACAAGACGCTTTATTTTACAAAAAAATCACCTCAGCCTCCCCCCCCCCCCCCCCCCCTCCCGAAATAAATATAAATGTCCGACATATGAATGTCCGAATCTTTATCATAACATTATAGACGTAGTCGGCGAGGGTTAAGATTAATAATATGGTTTTTAAATAACTATAAAAGACAATCTATTCCTGTTCTCAATGTGTATGATGAATTGACAGGTGGTCTGGTGGTATGTTTATTATGATGTGTTTGTTCTTTAATTATCGATCTTGTTTCAGTTCACTGGCGTAGTGATAAGGGGAGGGGGGGGGGGGCAGTTAACCTCCTAAATAAAATTCAAATGTGGTTTATTTCTAATTCGATACCAGTGATTTACAAATGTTGCTGAAATGACAGGATTTTTCCGGGTTTTTCACTCACTGTTGCCCATCATACCAGTGGCGGAATTCCCCATTTTTTCCCCTTTTTACATAGGACCAGTGCCCCTTTTCTTTTTTGATAACTGTCCTTTACCTCTCTTTTCATCTCTGGTGAGTGCATGCAAATGTAGATCGGGCCACAAACTGGCTAAGGCTGTTCGGGGCATCCCCCGAGCACGGAGAAGAAATTTCCAGGGCCAGAAGACCCGCACTGGCTAGATGAAAGGCGCAGAAGGGGCAGTAACCTTAAAAAGTTTACTCGAATTTTATTACTTCAAATAATTAAACACAAAAACGAATTTCTGTCGGGTCCCTCCAGAAAGAAGGCTCACTAAAGAATGTGGCTGCCTAGATCGGACCTGAAACTGGCTTAGGCTGTGGGGGGCATCCCCTAAAAAGTTCACTCGAATTTTATTAATTAAAATAATTAAATAACAAAACGAATCTCTCTCTGGTCCCTCCAGAACGGAGGCTCCATAAAGAATGTGGCTGCCTAGATCGGGTCACAACATGACTTAGGCTGTGGGGGCACTCCCCTGCCCCCGAGCACGGAGAAGAGATTTCCAGGGCAAGAAGACCCGCACTGGCTAGATAACAGACGCGAAAGGGGCAGTACCCTTAAGAAGTTCACTCGAATTGTATTAATTAAAATAAAGAAAAAAAACGAACCTCACTCGGGGTCCCTCCAGAACGGAGGCTCCCTGAGGTATTTGGCTGCCTAGATCGGGCAACAACCTGGCTTAGGCTGTGGGGCCATCTCCTGAGCACGGAGAAGAAATTTCCAGGGCCAGAAGACCCCCACTGGCTAGATAACAGACGCGAAAGGGGCAGTACCCATAAAAAAAATCACTCGAATTTTATTGATTAAAATAATTAAATATTAAACGAATCTCACTCGGGGTCCCTCCAGAACAGAGGCACCCTTGGAAATATGGCTGCCTAGATCGGGCCACAATTTGGCTTAGCCTGAGCATGGAGAAGAGATTTCCATTGCCAGAAGACCCGCACTGGCTAGATAACAGACGGGGAAGGCGCAGTATCCTTAAAAAATATCACTCGAATTTTATTGATTAAAATAATTAAATATTAAACGAATCTCACTCGGGGTCCCTCCAGAACAGAGGCACCCTTAGAAATGTGGCTGCCTAGATCGGGCCAAAACCTGGCTTAGGGTGTGGGAGGCATCCTCCCCCCCCCCCCCCCCCCCCCCCAAGCACGGAGAAGAGATTTCCAGGGCCAGAAGACCCGCACTGGCTAGATAACACGCGCGGAAGGGACAGTACCCCTAAAAAGTTCACTCGAATTTTATTATTTAAAATAATTAAATAACAAACATATCTCTCTCGGGTCTCTCCAGAACAGAGGCTCCCTAAGGTATTTGGCTGCCTAGATCGGGCGACAACCTGGCTCAGGCTGTGGGGGCATCTCCCGAGCACGGAGAAGAAATTTCTAGGGCCAAAAGAGCCGCACTGATTAGATAACAGACGCGGAAGGGGCAATACCCCTAAAAAGTTCACTCGAATTTTATTGATTAAAATAATTAAATATTAAACGAATCTCACTCGGGGTCCCTCCAGAACGGAGGCTCCCTAAGGAATGTGGCTGCCTAGATCGGGCCATAATCTGGCTTAGCCTTTTGGGGGAATCCCCCTGCCCCCGAGCACGGAGAAGAGATTTCCAGGGCCAGAAGACCCGCACTGGCTAGATAACAGACGCGGAAGTGGCAGTAACCCTAAAAAGTTCACTGCGAATTTATTTAATTAAAATAAGTATTACAAAAACGAATCTCACTCGGGGTCCCTCCAGAACAGAGGCTCCATTAGAAATGTGGCTGCCTAGATCGGGCCAAAACCTGGCTTAGGGTGTGGGAGGCATCCCCCCCCCCCCCGAGCATGGAGAAGAAATTTCCAGGGCCAGAAGATCCGCACTGGCTAGATAATACGCGCGGAAGGGACAGTACCCCTAAAAAGTTCACTCGAATTTTATTATTTAAAATAATTAAATAACAAACATATCTCTCTCGGGTCTCTCCAGAACAGAGGCTCGCTAATGTATTTGGCTGCCTAGATCGGGCGACAACCTGGCTCAGGCTGTGGGGGCATCTCCCGAGCACGGAGAAGAGATTTCCAGGGCCAGAAGACCCGCACTGGCTAGATAACATACGCGGAAGTGGCAGTAACCCTAAAAAGTTCACTGCGAATTTATTTAATTAAAATAAGTATTACAAAAACGAATCTCACTCGGGGTCCCTCCAGAACAGAGGCTCCATTAGAAATGTGGCTGCCTAGATCGGGCCAAAACCTGGCTTAGGGTGTGGGAGGCATCCCCCCCCCCCCCCGAGCATGGAGAAGAAATTTCCAGGGCCAGAAGATCCGCACTGGCTAGATAACACGCGCGGAAGGGACAGTACCCCTAAAAAGTTCACTCGAATTTTATTATTTAAAATAATTAAATAACAAACATATCTCTCTCGGGTCTCTCCAGAACAGAGGCTCGCTAATGTATTTGGCTGCCTAGATCGGGCGACAACCTGGCTCAGGCTGTGGGGGCATCTCCCGAGCACGGAGAAGAAATTTCCAGGGCCAGAAGACCTGCACTGGCTAGATAACAGACGCGAAAGGGGCAGTATCCTCAAGGAGTTCACTCGAATTTTATTGATTAAAATAATTAAATAGTAAACGAATCTCACTCGGGGTCCCTCCAGAATGGAGGCTCCCTAAGGAATGTGGCTGCCTAGATCGGGCCATAATCTGGCTTAGCCTTTTGGGGGAATCCCCCTTCCCCCGAGCACGGAGAAGAGATTTCCAGGGCCAGAAGACCCGCACTGGCTAGATAACAGACGCGGAAGTGGCAGTAACCCTAAAAAGTTCACTGCGAATTTATTTAATTAAAATAAGTATTACAAAAACGAATCTCACTCGGGGTCCCTCCAGAACAGAGGCTCCATTAGAAATGTGGCTGCCTAGATCGGGCCAAAACCTGGCTTAGGGTGTGGGAGGCACCCCCCCCCCCCCCCCCCCGAGCATGGAGAAGAAATTTCCAGGGCCAGAAGATCCGCACTGGCTAGATAACACGCGCGGAAGGGACAGTACCCCTAAAAAGTTCACTCGAATTTTATTATTTAAAATAATTAAATAACAAACATATCTCTCGCGGGTCTCTCCAGAACAGAGGCTCCCTAAGGTATTTGGCTGCCTAGATCGGGCGACAACCTGGCTCAGGCTGTGGGGGCATCTCCCGAGCACGGAGAAGAAATTTCCAGGGCCAGAAGACCTGCACTGGCTAGATAACAGACGCGAAAGGGGCAGTATCCTCAAGGAGTTCACTCGAATTGTATTAATTAAAATCATTAAAGAAAAAAACGAATCTCACTCGGGGTCCCTCCAGAACGGAGGCTGCCTAAGGAATGTGGCTGCCTAGATCGGGCCACAATCTGGCTTAGCCTGAGCACGGAGAAGAGATTTCAATTGCCAAAAAATCCGCACTGGCTAGATAACAGACGCGAAAGGGGCAGTCCTCCTTTAAAGTTTACTCGAATTTTATTAATTAAAATAATTAAATAAAATAACGAATCTCACTCAGGGTCCCTCCAGAACAGAGGCTCCCTAAGGTATTTGGCTGCCTAGATCGGGCGACAACCTGGCTCAGGCTGTGGGGGCATCTCCCGAGCACGGAGAAGAAATTTCCAGGGCCAGAAGACCCGCACTGGCTAGATAACTGACGCGAAAGGGGCAGTATCCTTAAGGAGTTCACTCGAATTTTATTAATTAAAATAATTAAATAAAAAAAAACGAATCTCACTCGAGGTCCCTCCAGAACGGAGGCTCCCTAATGAATGTGGCTACCTCGCTCGGGCCACAACCCGGCTTAGGCTGTGGGGGCATCCCCCCCCCCCCCCCCCCGAGCACGGAGAAGAAATTTTACAGGGCCAGAAGACCCGCACTGGCTAGATAACCCGCACTGGCTAGATGACAGACGCGGAAGGGGCAGTACCCCTAAAAAGTTCACTCGAATTTTATTGATTAAAATAATTAAATATTAAACGAATCTCTCTCTGGTCCCCCCAGAACGGAGGCTCCCTAAGGCATGTGGCTGCCTCGCTCGGGCCACAACTTGGCTTAGGCTGTGGGGGCACCCCCTGCCCCCAAGGACGAAGAAGAGATTTCCAGGGCCAGAAGACCCGCACTGGCTAGATAACAGACGCGAAAGGGGCAGTACCCTTAAAAATATCACTCGAATTTTATTAACTAAAATAACCAAATAACAGATCGAATCTCTCTAGGGGCCATCCAGAATGGAGGCTCCCTAAGTAATTTGGCTGCCTAGCCAGGACCACAACTTGGCTTAGGCTGTGGGGTGCACCCCCTGCCCCCGAGGACGAAGAAGAGATTTCCAGGGCCAGAAGACCCGCACTGGCTAGATAACAGATGCGAAAGGGGCAGTAGTTTTAATAAGTTCACTCGAATTTTATTAATTCAAATAATTCAATAAAAGAACGAATCTCACTCGGGGTCCCTCCAGAACGGAGGTTCCCCAAGAAATGTGGCTGCCTAGATCGGGCCATAACCTGGCTTAGGCTCCCTGATGGCTGCCTAGATCGGGCTTTAAACTGGCTTAGCCTTTTGGGGGGGGGGGCATTCCCCAAGCACGGGGAAGATATTTCCAGGGCCAGAAGACCCGCACTGATTAGATAACAGACGCGGAAGTGGCAGTAATCCTAAAAAGTTCACTTCGAATTTATTTAATTAAAGTAATCAAATAAAAAGAAAAATCTCACTCGGGGTCACTCCAGAACGGAGGCTGCCTAAGGAATGTGGCTGCCTAGATCGGGCTACAATCTGGCTTTGCCTGAGCACGGAGAAGAGATTTCCATTGCCAGAAGACCCGCACTGGCTAGATAACAGACGCGAAAGGGGCAGTACCCTTAAAAATATCACTCGAATTTTATTAACTAAAATAACCAAATAACAGATCGAATCTCTCTCGGGGCCATCCAGAATGGAGGCTCCCTAAGGAATTTGGCTGCCTAGCTCGGACCACAACCTGGCTTAGGCTGTGGGGGCACCCCCTGCCCCCGAGGACGAAGAAGAGATTTCCAGGGCCAGAAGACCCGCACTGGCTAGTAAACGGACGCGGAAGGGACAGTAATCCTAAAAAGTTCACTTCGAATTTATTTTAATTAAAATAATTATATAACAAACATATCTCTCTCGGGTCTCTCCAGAACGGGGGCTCCCTAAAGAATGTGGCTGCCTAGATCGGGCAACAAATTGGCTTAGGCTGGGTGCATCCCCCGAGCACAGAGAAGAAATTTCCAGGGCCAGAAGACTCGCACTGGCTAGTAAACGGACGCAGAAAGAGCAGTACCCCTTAAAAGTTTACTCGAATTTTATTAATTGAAATAATTAAATAACAAAACGAATTTCTCTCGGGTCCCTCCAAAACGAAGGCTCACTAAAGAATGTGGCTGCCTAGATCGGACCTGAAACTGGCTTAGGCTGTGGGGGGCATCCCCTAAAAAGTTCACTCGAATTTTATTAATTAAAATAATTAAATAACAAAACGAATCTCTCTCTGGTCCCTCCAGAACGGAGGCTCCATAAAGAATGTGGCTGCCTAGATCGGGCCACAACCTGGCTTAGGCTGTGGGGGCACTCCCCTGCCCCCGAGCACGGAGAAGAGATTTCCAGGGCCAGAAGACCCGCACTGGCTAGATAACAGACGCGAAAGGGGCAGTACTTTTAATAAGTTCACTCGAATTTTATTAATTAAAATAACCAAATAACAGATCGAATCTCTCTCGGGGCCATCCAGAATGGAGGCTCCCTAAGTAATTTGGCTGCCTAGCTCGGACCACAACCTGGCTCAGGCTGTGTTGGGAGGGGGAAGGGGGGCATCTCCCGAGCACGGAGAAGAGATTTCCAGGGCCAGAAGACCCGCACTGGCTAGATAACAGACGCGAAAGGGGCAGTACCCTTAAGAATTTCACTCGAATTTTATTAATTAAAATAATTAAAGAAAAAAACGAATCTCACTCGGGGTCCCTCCAGAACGGAGGCTCCCTAAGGTATTTGGCTGCCTAGATCGGGCAACAAACTAGCTCAGGCTGCGGGGCCATCTCCTGAGCACGGAGAAAAAAGTCCAGGGCCAGAAGACCCCCACTGGCTAGATAACAGACGCGAAAGGGGCAGTACCCATATAAAAATCACTTCGAATTTTATTAATTAAATAAAAAAACGAATCTCTTTCGGGGTCACTCCAGAACGTAGGCTGCCTAAGGAATGTGGCTGCCTAGATCGGGCCACAATCTGGCTTAGCCTGAGCATGGAGAAGAGATTTCCATTGCCAGAAGACCCGCAGTGGCTAGATAACAGACGGGAAAGGGGCAGTACCCTTAAAAATATCACTCGAATTTTATTTATTAAAATAATTAAATATTAATCGAATCTCACTCGGGGTCCCTCCAGAACAGAGGCACCCTTAGAAATGTGGCTGCCTAGATCGGGCCAAAACCTGGCTTAGGGTGTGGGAGACATCCCCTCGAGCACAGAGAAGAAATTTTCATGACCAGAAGACCCGCACTGGCTAGATAACAGACGCAGCAGGAGCAGTAACCCTTAAAAGTTCACTCGATGTTTATTAATTAGAATAATTAAAATTAAAAAAAACGAATCTTACTCGGGGTCCCTCCAGAGCGGAGGCTCCCTAAGGAATGTGGCTGCCTACAGTTTGTACGTCTTTTCGTATAAAAAAACACCTTCCTTCCTTCCTTATCTGTTACTTTTAACCTCTGATAAGTGCCCCTTTTATGAGTTCTGCACGTGACCCTTTTCCTTTCTATTAAAAATTACCATGTTTCCTTCGGATAAGTGCCCCTTTGCCTGTTTTATATGAACCTCTCCCCTTTTCCGAAATGCCCCTCTTAAGATCTGATTAATGCCCCTATTAATATCTGATAGGTGCCCTTTTCCTTCAACAGATTCCCCATTTCCATTCTCACAAGCGCCTTTTTCATATCTGTTGAGTGTCCGTTTGCAGGTGCAAGAAGTGCCATTTCACCTCTGCTAATAATCCTTTTTACTTTAACACGAGCAGCTTTCTTTTTTTAATAACTGTCTTTTTCCCTTTTGATAAGTGCCTACTTTTCCTTTCTTCATAGCATGCACCCCTTATTCAAGGCGACTTAGAGCCCCCGTTTCTTTAGTTTTCCCTAGAGCTTGCTCGTTCGCATTTATAGATGTTATAATTAAGTTACTTATAAAAGGACTTTTAAGTCTTTCTTCATTAGATTGGGCTTAATATTCAATTGCTTAATTAAGCAGTATCTTGTACAACGTAAAAAACGTTGATTTCGTCCCTGGTAGTGTAATCACAATCGTGACGATGTAGGACTATAAACCAATGTCTAAAAATGTGGTATGTTTTTTTTTATTTTTCCCTTTGTAGGTGCCCCTTTTTGGTTTGTGCCCCCTCCTCTATTTTGGAAGACGCTCCGCCGCCCCTGCATTATGCTATTTGGTGGTGATGCGGATTTTGGTCTGACCCCCAAAGTTTTTGCTCATTACGCCACTGTGTTTCATGACAACTCACGTCAGCCTTACTCTTCGTTTTTTTTGGTTACCTTTATCGTATTTTATTTTTTATTTTTTACTATAAGCTATTTTCTACAAAATCCTTATTGTCGTATAAACAATTACTAGTTTTTGAAATAGCAAACTAATTCCTTAAATAACTATGATAATGGGCCTGCTTGGTCTACTTCATGTCTCACTGGCGTAGCCTGGATAAGATCAGTCGGGAGCAGGGTGGTGGGGTAAGATTTCCCACAAGGAGGACAAATTACGGTAGGATTATATGTGTTTATGTTTTACCAAAGAGATACCAGCTGGTATCTCTTTGGTTTTACTCCCGGGATGATCGCCCAATAAAGCCTGCGTTTGCTTTTATCCATCATGACTATTGTAGAAAAAGGCCTATATTCATCAAAACAAGTTTGGGGCTGGCAAGAACATTTTATGGCACTCGTTTAGTATTTTCCCATCGACTCTTAATTTTCAAACCTAAAGACTTCTCCTTTTTGAGGGTTATTTAAGGGCACCTCCGGTCCAAGAATAACTTATTTTCAATAGAAGCGGGAAATTAGACAATTCGATTCAAGCTTAACAATGTCGTGTAAAGTCGGACAAAAGTTAATAAGAAACCTACGAATCTTTTAGAGACATGAAAATTGATGGAAAAATATAAAAATTAGTTGACAAATTGGCAACTCATGCAGAAATGAGTTTGTGACTTCGTTCCTTCACTATAGCTTTTTTAAAAATAAATTTTGCCTCTTTTTCTTTTATCATGCTCATATTGATAATACCAATTTCCAATGTTTCACATAAACATGAGCCTTGACTGTTTTATCGACAGTAATACATTTGTGTATACAACTATCAAGTAAATGTTTTCTTTGTTAAATACATACATTTCTAAATGAAGTTATGTAAAAATTGTGTGAATGAATAAGGGAGTAATTTCTAGGGAGATACAACTAAATATTGACAATAACGATCTAAACATGCAAGCAATTGATAAATAGTGATGGGAACGGCATCAAAAATGAATAACCAATCTACAAATTTTCCACAAACTTGTTTGGATATGTTTGTCTTAGTTTTTTATATGAAGCAGGCGCCGTTTCACGAAACTGTCTTAAAGAGAAAGTTGAGATCTGGTCATGCGATTGCATTGTGAAAGAAACGGTGTGGAATCGATCAGAAAAGGTTGATCATCTTGTGTAATACTGCAAGTTCTGGAATCATCAAAATGATAAGAAATGTGGCCCAGTCTTGGTAAAAAGTAACAAGCACTGTACACATAAAGGTGTACAAATGGGACTACACAAACATGTGGCATAAAAAACGAGGTCCACATTTTTAAGCTGTTACAAAGTTATGTCATATTTAGAATATAAAAGTATTTGAATAGCCATGCTTTCTTTCACAATAACAATGATAACGCAAATTATTTTTCACCTTTCCCCAGAACTCAACCTCCTCTTTAAATTGATAAAAGTTCACCGACATCCAATTGTGTGTATTCAAAGGGACGATGGTAATCTTGACGGTTTTGTGAAACGCTACCCAGTTTCTTCTTAGAACGGATTTGTTCAGTTTTACGATTGGAATAACTATATATTTCTTTTAGGTTGGTGCACTGAATTTAATTCAATAGATGTTCTATTCACTGTAGATAAAAGTCATGTAGGCTTTTATTCCAATGATCTCACTTGAAAATCTAATGAGATTCGAGATTTTAAAAATATTTTCCAGCTATTTCTACCCTTCCCTTTTCGTGGAAGTAAATGCACAACTGTTATTAAACTGATAAGAGGCCTTTACAAAAAATTGCCCCTCTTTCCCTTCAAAAAAAAATAAAAAAATAGTTCAACCCTAAATTCGAGGAGTACAGGAAAACAACAATTTTCAGCATTGATTGCAAATATGACGCCGTCCGATTCCTAAATAATTTGGGCGATGAATAAGGTAATTTGTTTAATGTTTTGAATCATTTTGCAATACAGCATGAACATATAAGTATATGCATAGATAGTTCAACGTTCTACAGATGTTCTACGTTAAAATAAGGTATACATGGTGTTATGAATCTCAGTGAACTCATTCATACCTTTGTCACTGTTTGTTGTGGATGATAATATGTTTATAAGTTAGGGCCTATACTTGTGAAAATGATTGCTTTCACTATTTGTATGTCTATGGATTTTAGTCTAGTCAAAATAAGAAATTTAGGCATACTCAAAACTAATTGCAAAATAATTTATTTTACAGCAGTCCACTTCAAAATAATCCTAACAACATAGGAAAGTTGGGAAAGTTTAGGAAAATCAAAGTAATGAAAAGTAGTCAAATTTGCTTGATATGCAAATTAGCTATAATTATTTTTAGAAAATTTACATCTCGTAGTAAATTTGATGGTATTCGTATATTTTGCAAACATTAACCGCAATAAGCACAATTAGATTCTAAATGTGTCCACCTTGTTCAATGACCTCAAAAACATCGGATTGAACACTTGATTTATGACCGACGCTTATTTGCATATTACGCAAAGTGAACTCGGTTTGGTCATTCAACAAAATATTTATGTCATATTTATCAACATTATTAACATGTGAAATATGTGATTAATTGTTAGGTACTAAATCAGAAATGAAAAATTATGAAAACAAATAATTTTCTTTTCCTGGCGAATGATAATTTACATATCAGGCCAATTATATTTATATTATTATGAAAATGTCATTGTGTTTACTGACATTGAAGAAAAACAGTTTAAGCACTAAAACCCTTTATATGTGATACTCGGGTGCAAATATATAGGAACTATGAATATTCTAATATGCATATTGTGCAAAATCTTTCCTGCCTTCTTAGATTTACCTAAAGTTTCAGTGGAATAAATTATTTTGCAATTAGTTTACTTCCTAAAATTCGTTATTTTGGCCGGGCTATTTTTATTAAATGACATTGTTTTTTTCCTTTTTGGGCTACTTGTATTTATTTTGTTGTTCTTATTACACTTAAAATGTGGCTCCCCTCTTTTGCTCTATGTGCTCTCTCGCTCTTTCTCTCTCTACCAACTTCCCCACTGCCCACATTTGTAATTCTCTTGCACTACTTTGTTTGCCAATCTGAACCCCACTCTCTCTCTTTCTCCCAAATTTTCATTTATAATCTCTATATTGTTCTTTGTACATTTAGCATCCCCCTTAAAGATAATACAAAGTTTTGGTAAATTTCGAAAATTGGGTGGATAGTGATTCTTTACAATTTTGATATATTTAGATGCCCCTGTGGATGTATTATAAGCACTAGAAAAATTATCCCCTAAAGTACTTCTGCTTTCGAGAAAAATGAATAAATTTGATAAATTTCAAATAGCACCTACGGCCGTACAATCGTAGCTGCGACCATGAACATCTCGGAATATGTAGTTGTGATATATAATTTACAATAGCTAATCGGTCGATTAATTAATATCTTGACCTTGAGAAAGAGCTATACAAAATTAAGAGTTTATTATTTACAATTTCAACTGCGACAACCGTCACCAAATCGCATATGCCTCCAATATGTTCATTTGAACCAAATTAATGACCCCATACCAAAACTTTGAATTACCTTTAAATTCGTCTTCCTCTTTCATCCCTTTTACCCCTTCACACATACCCTCTCTCTCTCTCTGTTGTTCATTATTCATTTAGCCACCCATTCCCCTCATTCTCTCTATCTTGCCACTCCCCCTTCCAGCATCCTTTCTTGCCCCTTTATACCTCACGTATCTTTCATTTTCAGTTTCTTCATTTTTCTTTTTTTATTCCATTCTCCCATTCATTATTAAACCCTCCCTACCCCATTCCCCCCTCCCGTTTTTTTAAATTATATATTTAGCATTTCATCACCCCCCTTTCTCTCGGATCATTCTTAAACCTTCCCACTCCGTTTTTTGTCCTCTGTTTTATATCCCTTAATCTCTCTTTCTCGTGCATTATACATTTAGCATTTCGTTCCCTATTTTTCTCTCGTTCCTACTTTCGCAAACCTCCCCCAATCAATTCGTCATCTTCATGCACCCATTTCCTCTCGTTTCTTTATTATAAATTTAGCACTTATCCCCTCCCCCTCTCTCTCGTTCATTCGTTAACCCCCCCCCCCCCCCCCATGGCCATTTTTCCATTTCCCCTCTTTCCTCCCACGCCTCCCTCTCTTTGGTCATGTCATCTAACCACCCCATGCACCTCCCCTCCCCTCTTCTCTCTCTCTCGGGCATAATATGAACTACATGAAGTACTTTGTACAATTGTAAGATTTTAAAGTAAAATTTAATAGAGATCAAAAATGGAAATTCACCCTGCAGAATAATGAAGAAAAAAAAGCAAATCTGCAATTCTGTACTTTTACTTCATGACGTTTACGCTATGTTTATCAAGTATGAAAAAGAAGGGGAGAAAGTAAACTAAAATCATGAGATCTGGCCACCATACTAGAATTTGGTATCATTAAAAACAAGCCTGTTTATTCACGGAATGTGCAGTACACCTGAATAAGTCGAAAGCAAAATGTTGCAAAATGTTTTTGTTGTGGCTATTATAATGAAATAAAAAAAGAAAAATACTGCCTCAGCACTGGAATGCAATATTTGGGTATACAGCTCAATCCATAATATGCTAAACAATATGTACAAACATTTCGTCATAAAGTTCTATATGTTAATAACACTACACGAACGAGTGGTGAAGGCAAACTGTTCTTATTTCATATCCCTATGCCAAACAATATGTACAAACATATCGCCATAAAGTTCTATATGTTAATAACACTACACGAACGAGTGGTGAAGGCAAACTGATTATATCAGTCATGTAACTAAATAGCTAAAGTGATAGTCCAGAATCTGGCCGGTTCTTATTTCATATCTCCATTATAAGTATGATATTCCCTACACTTGCTGCAAGCCGCCGAAGATGGCGATATCAGCGGACTCGTACGCCCAGCCTTTTTTTTCACTGGGCGGATCACGTCATCTTCTGTTTGCTGCAAGTGGTATCGCGGTCTTAGAGATTATTCAAAAATAAATCGGCCATATTGTGGACTTCTAAAGGGGTTGACCATTTACAATTATTTTTAATCTAGATGCACTATAATATTTAAAACCGCATTATTACGTGCTTGTTTTAATATATTCACCATACACAACATGATGAATGCCATGAGTGTACGCTATAATTCAAGTAATGGTTATAATATTTAAAGAATAGTAACGAATACCGACATACTAAAGCATTGCGCGCTGCACTCATCGGAGAAAATCGCAAGAATGAACAATATTAAGCCGAAGTCGGACCATTATCATTATTTTAGTTGAGTTTCCCGCGCTGGCCTAACAGCTTGAGAGTGGAAAAAATGACCCCCTTCCACAAAGATAATTTTGCTTTAATTTATTGACAAACTTAAATTGTATTCATGGTCGTTCTCGTTTTCCTTTTCTCTTTTCCCCGCAGGTTTTGTGGGTTCTCATTAATGCTGCAGTGTTCTTCAGTGTTTATTACCACTACAAGTACGAATCAAAGTATTATTACCTCAGGGAAATATTAGGGGTAAGTATTTTTTCTCTTTTACCAAAAAAAAAAAAATCATTTTGTGCTGCTCCTTTTCTCCATTATGCCATGGACCCATGGTCACAACTCCCGCGTCTTTCTGCACGTATGTGTCTACAGCTGTAGTCGAGTCTCCTCGTGAGCGCCCTGTTCCCTTCCAACAAACATACTCCCCCTACCTACAAGACTCCTTGAGGTGAACTCACAAACTCTGTGCAGGTGCCTTGAGACTGATGTGCGATGTGTTTTTACGGCTCCGTAAACCATCGCAAGAAGCTCTTGTGAGGCGTGCAAAGAAGTGCAACAGCTGCACAAAAGTAATGCGTTCATCAAAAAACGTAATCTTTCAAACGTGTTATTCAAACATTTTCAAATTCTCCATTCAGACTTACACTAAATTTAAACATATCTCATATTCTATTTACTTGTTCGGGATCCTGTCATTGGTGCGGAGATTAATGGTAAGACTTTTTGTCAATTTATCGAAGAAATACTCATGTCCTCTCACGTCCTCAGTCCAGTGAATATAGGGTCTGCCATCACTGAGATACAACCTCGCCAAGAACGGCATTTCATCATCTGGGATATCTTCGAGGAAGACCACGACAACGAATTCAGTCAGAGTGTCACTCACGTGGTCCATGGCCGTACGGAACTTAAGTATGAACCAGCGATCAAGCACAGCAGCTCTGCTGAGCACGATGACGGTCTTGTAACTATGAGTCACCACGTAGTCAACAGAATCTAAGTAATGCATTCCAAGTATGAGGTCCGCATCGCCAAAGACATTCCTCTGAAACTGCGGAAGCCGTTCTACGAGAGCTGGTTGGAGATGTTCGCGAATCCAATCTTCGTCATCATCGTAAAATATGACATTCAAGTCAAACTCATAATCGTCATGATCTCTAGCGTCCCGCATCTCCTGGTAGCCAATAGCTGCCAGTTTGACGAGAAACAGTCTGTACCTCAGCGGCCATCGGTAGTGGTATACGAGTGCGACGATGAAAATCAGACAAATGATGGCGAGGATAGGCAAACAGACGAGGGTGATGTTGATGCTACAGAACTCTCTAGGATCGAAATCAATTAGATGCTTGCCCCGAAGAGGCTCTAAAGATGTCGATGAACAGATGGTTTTGTCGTCGTCGTCATCACCGCCAATGAGGCTTAGTGGTCCGCTTAGCCAATCAAGAAACCAGCTGAGATCACAGATGCAATCGATAGGGTTCATTGAAAGATCAATGAATACCAGAGAAGAATAGAGTGGTTTAAAAGCATTTTGTTCGAGACGTATTAATTTGTTGTTTGATAGCAGGAGAGTTTCTAACAATGGATTATTCAAAAAGATCGCTCCATCAAGGTCCGTCAAAAAGTTGTTAGCGATATCAATGCTTGTTATTTGATCTAATGGCTGAAACAAATCGACGGGAAGCTGGCGCATTTGATTGTAACTTAGTATTAGAACCCGAAGTGATTTTAATCCAGTGAATGCTTGTGGATGAATGTTTAAAAGGTAGCAGGTTCTAAGATTAAGATATTGTAAAGTGGAAAGTTGTCGCAGGATCCATGGAGGCAGCATCCCTTTCAAGTCTAGATGTATATATAATGTATTTATGCTCAGATCCAAAGTCTTAAGGTTGAACAATCCGTCGAAAAGAGAGACATTGACGTCTGGGTTCCACAGGTTATTATTCATAAGATCCGACTGTTTCATCTCCAAATGTTCCAGGAGTTGTAAATTTTTAAAGGATGTCGTTAGGTTTACAAAATTCAGGGGGTATACCATATAATTCAGGAAAAGTGATGTTACGCTTGATGGGATCATCACTTGAAATGGCTCGATCTTGCATCCTGACAAATTAATAGTTTGAATGCTTTTAAGTTCAAAAAAAGATGTTGCCTCCAGCGTGCGGAGGGATCCGCAACCGTTCAAATCTAAAAGCGTTAGATTGTGCAAACCCCGAAATGCAGTTTGCCCAATGGTAGTCATAGGTTGTCCGGATAAGTAGAACTCAGTTAGGTCTATTGTCCATGAAAGATTGTGCGAGTTTATAATTGTAATATAATTACTTTTCAAGTCTAGCACTCTTAAATTGTCCATGCCCTCAAAGAAATCTGGTTCGATTGTAACTATACCGTTGCCCCGAAGATGAAATTGCCTGAGGCTTGTCAGATTCGAGAAGACGCGACGATAAGGGGCACGTAGTTGATTCGTGCTGAGGTCGAGTATTCTAAGAGAACAATCGCGCAGTGGACCAAATAGATCTTTCGGAACGACGCTCAAATCAGTGCCACTAGTCAATGTGAATATCTTTATCAATGAACGGGAAATTCCGATGAATATGTTTCTCAGTTCCTCGATTGTCAAAACGTGCCTCCTGAGTATCAATTCTCTGACTTGGAAGGATGCAATCACGCTTGGGTCCACTGATCTGATAGGATTTCCTTGTAGATCTAGAGTATCAGAGTGGCACACGAAGTTAAAAGCATATTTTGTGAGGTTTTCTATCATGTTATTAGACAAGTCAACGTTTCCTGCTTTGCCGCATGAGCTTATGTTTATGACATTGAGCAGGTTAAACTCAAGGTGCACAGATTTCAAATTTCGACTCCATTTTAGAATGTCATCAGGTATCGATGTCAATTTTGAGTTCGACACATTTAAGTGCGACAGCTTTCTTGCCCGTTTGAAGAGGCCTGCACCTGAAAGCAAAAGGTGAAGATTGTTTGAAATGTCCAAGCGGGTTAAATACTTGAGAGGATGTAAAGCTTTGGATTCTATCACCCTAATGTCGTTGAAGGAAAGGTCCAGATCGGTAACGAGAGGATATCTTCTAAACGAGGAGCTAAAGAGAGATGTGATGGTGTTATATTCAAGGTACAAACCCTCAGTATCATCTGGAAGATGTTGGGGTACAGAAGTGAACCCTCGGTCGCCGCAGAACATTTTCTTTCGTTCCAAGTCCTTGTCGCATCCCTGAAGAGAAGTATCCAAATGTATGCTCTTCGAGGGAACCAACGCCGCATCCCCGAGTAATGTTTGGGCTAAACTGATCACCAAATGGAGAATAAGCAATGGGTGTTTGAAAGCCATGATGACCGATTCCTGTCTGCAAAAAAAGGAAAACCATACCAAGCTAATTTTCACACAAAATACGAGCTGTCGATTGAAGTACAATCCTTTTCTTTTTCATTTCTGAAAACGAGTGTCTTTTTAAAACGGATTATTCCCGTTGTGTTTGCTTATACATGTATTTAAGTCAGCTTAACGTTTAAGCTTGTCATAAAATTGTTTACGGTGCAATAATTCATAAGTCATGCCAAAATGTACCTCCTGTAGATATCTAAAAAGAACACATCAACACACACTTTGTTGTTCTAACAAATATAAATGTAGAAGGAAACGCATCGTTTTACCTTTGTTTTCACAAGCCTCTGGGAATTGGGGCACCAAAGAAGATCTTTCGTGATGGTTAATAAAGAGATGAAGGAGATTCCAGCCACGTTCGTTCACTCTGAACAGTCACAGTTAAATGAAAGGCCTGAATTGAGTATTTATTTAAGTAAAACTCCGCGTGGACAATGTGCAAGTGAAACTGTACTTCAAAGCAAAGAAGAAGATTGGTCGATACATTTGGAAGTGGGAGGTTCGGAGGAGGGCTAGACTTAAATTAATTTTCATCGTTTTTGTGTTAGTTGTCTGTTAGATAATGATAAATTTCCTACGTGACGCGTTTAGTTAATAGTACTTTTAGTGTATACTTGTAGCAAGTGAAAGCTGAATGATTCTTGTTTAATTGTAGAATTTTATCACTGAAGTATATGAAACTACGATTTATTGTTTCATTATATTGTTTCATTATCTGTCATCGCTAAGTGCCTAATAAAGACAAATTTTAGTTTAGAAGAGTTCTTCAGTAGACAAATCATTTTTTTGTTTTGCTTTTGTTTCAATTATATCTTTATTCATTACGATATACGGATTCTTATATCATGCATATAGTGCAATTAATGTCAGAGAGTGCGGATACATTGAGATTCCCAAATAGGCCAGGCCACTTCTCTGCTCAGATGATGTTATGCATGACTAAGCAAAATATGACAGAGTATTTCTAAAACATGTAACAAAATAAGTTTTACATAAAATGTGATATATTTTGTTTGTGTTTTTCAGAGAACTTTGTGTGTGTCACGTGCCTCTGCTGCTTTGCTGAATCTCAACTGTGCTGCACTTGTATTACCTGTATGTAAACACCTGGCTGCGAGACTACGAAGATCAAAGCTGGTATGACTGGATGTATATGTTAGGCAAACTTACCTGGGTGATTTAGAAGAGATCGGTTAAATCAATTCATTGGCCATAGAGTTATAACAAGTGTGAAATATATATGTGTATATACATTGTAAGGCTAAAGATTTGTTTTCATGATGTGGGCGGAGGGCCTCGCAGTAGAAAGATAAAATAGTTATCTCTAAATATATCTCAATTATCCTGAACTCTCATTACTTGCATGTAAACACCTGGCTGCGAGACTACGACGATCAAAACCTGTATCATTACTTCTTCTTCTTCTTCTATGTGCCATATCCTGAGACGTTGGCGACCATGGAGTGCCACAACTCTCTATCCCATATTCTATGAAGTAATTCATTCTCCCCGAGATCAATTCCACATTCAGAAATCCCACTCCTTAAGCTACTCATCCACAGAATCCTCCTTCTACCCCTACTCCTCCTCCCCTCGATTCTTCCAGTCAGTGCAAGATTTTCCAAACCATTCTTCCGTATAACATGGCCCAAGAAGCTCAGCTGTCGACCTCTTATATTATTCAGAAGCTTTCGTCTTGTTCCTGCTATGGCAAATACCTCATCATTAGAAATTCTTTCTGTCCATGAAATTCTTAGCATCCTTCTCAGGAACCAAACTTCACAACTTTCCAGTCGCTTTCTTAGGTCTGATGTCAGGGTCCAAGCTTCACATCCATACATTAGAACTGGATACACGTAGCAATTGAGTACGCGGAGTCTTGTTTTCATCTTCATCTTCTTATTCTTTAGGATGTTTTCTAACTTGGAGAAAGTTGATTTTGCAAGTGCAATCCTTCTCTTGATTTCTTGCTCGCCTCTTGCATCGTCGGTAATTGTAGTCCCGAGGTAATTAATAGAGGTGGCTTGCTAGTACACTAAAATAAATGTGGGCATACAATATGTGTTGTTCAGAAACGAATCGATTTATTGAACCAAAGCTATGGAGCGTGAGATTATTTACAAACATTTTTTTAGGGAGATGTGGGTGGAGAACATGGTAAGGGCAAGATGACAGTTATCGACCCCACATATGAACAAATATGTAGATAATTACATTTTGTGCCATACTTTAATTTATTTTGTTTCTCAGATTGAGAAAACAAGGTACAGGTATGGTAATAAAGACTGAATCCTATATAATTATTATACACTAAACTTTACATACTAGTTAACCTTAGAACTGTCCAAGACGTATTTCCGAAAGTTTAGAAGATAACATTAATTAATTCTAGAAAAGTTAGGGTATCAAAACCCTAAATTATGCAATACTTTGCCTATTTATTAGTCAAAATTAGCTTTGCGAGGTTACATAATTTATAATGGGCAAGTATTATCATTGTTAAACTTAAAACAAAATGTTTGTATTGCTCTCATCAAAACCTATTTGAGTAATTTATGTTCTGTTAGATTTTTCCGTTTCATTCAGAATTACAACATACAATGTATGTATATTTTGTTTGTATTCTTTTTTTCTTCTTTACAGTCAAGTCGATCAATGAGACGATGGCTGGATCACTACCGATTCACTCACATTATGTGTGCAGGCTGTGTGTACATAGCAACAGGTAACCATGGTACCCAGTATACAAATAGTTTGGCATATGTCATGAGAAATAGAAAACGGGCTGCCGAGAATCAGAGGGGCGTTAACGTTGAGTAATGAATGTAATACGTTGATTAATAAAGGATATGAGTAAACGCCAATCTAGTTTTCAACTGAAAAGATAATGTTGACTTCTACAGTCGATTGACCCAAGTCCCAAGCCAGCAATCAAGGTTATATAGCGGTATCACCCCCTCCTTTAATAGCAGCCGAGTTTAAGTATACCTGCATCCATGTATGTTTGCATGGGCAGTGCGGTTTAGAAGCTAAATACACTTCTTGACTTGAGGATCGTACATTATTTGAATTTCGTCTCCCCCCCCCCCCTCCCAAAAGAAAAGATCTTAAACGAATTCTGAATAAATTTGGGAGGGGCCCCACACATGCTGTTGTTTACATACGGGGGCCAATCAATTACTTTAATTCCTATGCCCAATTTAGATATAAAGTAGATATAGTATATTAACTATGATTAAGTAGATATGAAGTAGATATATATTACATTTTAGAAAAGAACAATGAACACAAAGTTTTTCTCATTTGGGGATGTAAGTGTAAAGAACCATGGTACCTTAGATGTTTTATTTTATTGAAGTAATCTCTCTCTGTGAATCCAATTTATTTTAGATTTTATTGTGTCATTCTGCTTTTCCTTGCAGTAGAAATATGCATACCATAGCAAAACAACATTTTTACACTGAGGAGTTTTTCTTACTTTTTCCTCACAATAGTCATTCATTGTACGGCACATTCGTTCAACGCTGTACGGTTTTCTACGGGATTCAACAGTGCTTTTCCTGACATCAATATTGCTACTTTTCCAGGCCAGGTATACTTTGTTCCAATAATTATAGCCACTACACCAGTCTTTCCAATGTTAACAATGCAGTAGTTTTTCGGTCTCGTCAGCGCCTTTGATTAGGCAACTAGAGATTGGCGTTCTAAAACATTCCTGGATTTGATTTGATTAGATTGTTTTATTTTATTCGTTAGTTTAGTGTATATTCAAATTTATCAGCAGTACAGGCTATACAAATATTGAATTGTTTGAACACGATGACAAGGACTTTCCAAAGTTAATTTCAATTTCCTTGCGCGTTACCTATTGGAAATTGCGAAAATTATAATGACACATTTCATAATTCAATGCCTGATTTATATTAGACAATAAAATATGGAATTGAAATTGCCATTTAGATGATTAAAATTGCTATTGATATAAACATGGGTCCAGGGGCGTTGATCCCCTTACATTTAGAGGTGGCGTGGTGTAGTCGTTCATTCATTTTGCTGTCCATACAAGGGTTGAGGGTTCGAAACCCAGCCCGGCATTAATGTCCCAAGGGCCCAAGACATCAATCCTTATTTGCCACCGTACACCCAGGTGTAAATTGGTTGCTGGCAATTGCTTGGGTAATAATACCTGCAGGGCTGTCAGGACGAGCAGCATGAAAGCTGATGAGACTTCCCTGGGTAAAAGCTGTCCCTATATATTGCTTTGAAAAAGTGCCCATCATGAGGTAGTTACGAGGTGAATGAAATATCAATTTGAAAAAATATATTTCACATTGAAAAAAAAATCATCTGAGGGCTTGAAATTAACATATTTGAATCATTTATAATAATCAGTATTGACATTTTGATAAGAAATTCAGATTATGATTCATCTGTGGGTCATAAATTAATTGTTGTTTTTCGAAAATAGCATGTATGCGTATTTTAGATGAAAGAAGGGGTCTGTTTTGATTATATTCATCCACTGTTTTAGTTTTGATGCAGAATCCCTGTACGATGCTGCTATCAACAGGTAAGATTTAGTATCTACAACAAACATCAGCCTTACGGCGAAATTAAAAAGATAAAGAAAAAGTAAGGGATTTTCTAGTTGCACATGTAACAATCCACATTCATTTGACGATGGAAAATTGTTACTTTTGTCATGCCTTTCGACCATTCAAGCTCATGCATGCGGATTTCGTTTGTTTTCCCTCACTCAATCCATTAGAAAACGTGGGTGGCAAAAAACCACAGATCATGGTATTTTTCGAATAACCGCAAATGCATTCGGTGTGAATGGATGTCAAAACTTGGTTCAGAAATATAACGTTATGAAGTTCTCGCTTTAATTTGTTTTCCACTTTCACTTACTGTTTCAGTGAGGCAAGGGTCAAATCGGGTTGATATCTAATACAACTGCTTATATTAATACACTTTTAATGTCTGAGGCACACGTTTAAAATTATATCATGAATCATAATCGATCGAATAGAAAACTGTTTTAAGTTATCACAGTCAGGTTCTGTTGCATTGAAGATTCCGTCACAGAAAACGGACTTCCCACTCTTGGAGGGCACCTTGCACAGGTTTGTTACATAGAAAAAACATGCGGGTTCAATAATGGACGGTCTTTAAATATCATTCCCCAACTTCAAGTCATTTCGAGTAATAGTGTTAGGTTTGATCTTAATGGCTTCGACTAAATTAGCACGTTACAGGGCCCTGTCGTATAAAAAGTTGAGATTGATCCAAATCAATCACAAGTCCTCCAATCAATCGCTAGTTTATAATAGTCCCCTATGTATATAGTTGCGATTGATATCAATCGCTAAAAAGTTGCCATTAATATTATCTCTTTATAAGACGCGGCCCTGATCTTTTAAATTTCCTTTATTATAATTGGTCTCACATTCTCTCCGTTTCTTTTATAGTGGCTGGAATAACTGGTTCCTGCATGCTGTGTATACTTATATTTATAATCATCACGTCGTTGCCTTGTTTTAGGCGAGTCAAAAAGAGCCCTGTTTCACAAAACTTTTACTTGCCTTGTAATATACTGGCAGCTCCGCACAACCGACCCCATTTTTCCAAGCACAATATTATGATCTTGATTCTCTCCTTATTTTGTCGATACTATAGGAAGACTATATAGCTCTTACCAGGCGCGGATCCAGGGGGGGCCGAGCGGGCCTTGGCCCCCCCCCCCCCCCCCCGCAAAAAAAAAAAAAAAAAAAAAAAGGAGAGAGAGAGAAGGAAAAGAAGGGAAAGGGAAAGAGGAGAGAAAGGGAAAAAAGAAGAGGAAGAAGAAAATAAAAGAGGGAAGAAGGAGATCGGGGGGGGGAGGACTTGCCTCCCAGGCTGTTGCCTCCCCCCCCCCCCCCCCAATCAAAAAATAAAAGAGAAGGAAGGAAAGGGAAAGAAAAAAGGAAAAGAAGAAAAGAAAAGAAGGGGGATATCAGTTGCAATTTTCCCGCCAACAAGTTGTGGATCGGGGGGGGGGGGGGAGGGGGCAAAAGGCCCTTGCTGCTCCCCCCCCCCCCCCCCCGTCCCCGCTAAAAAAAAAGAGAGAAGGAATGAAAAGGAAAAGAGGAGAGCTAAAAGGGAACAAAAAAGAGGAAGAAGAAAAGAAAAGGGTGAAAAGAAGGGGAGATCAGTTGTGGTTAATCCCGCCAGCAATGTGTGGAGCGGGGTGGGGGTCAAAATGACCTCTCCCCCCCCCCCCCCCCAGCAAACCTAAAAGAGAGAGAGAAGGAAGGGAAGGGAAAGGGAAAGAGGAGAGAAAGGGAAAGAAGAAAAAAAGAAAATGAAGAAGGTAAGGGATTATCAGTTGCAATTTTCCCGCGAACAAGGTGTAGATCGGGGGGGGGGGGGGGGGGGGCTTTGGGGAAATAAAATTCAAACATGGTTTATTTCTAAATACATTACGGTGGTTTACAAATAATGCTGAAATGACATAATTTTATGCGATTTTTCCTCACTTTTAAGTAAATTATACTTTTTTATGCGTTTGTTGGAAAATGACAAATTCCTAAATTTACAGCCAGGCAAGAAAATGCTTCTTGAGATGCCTACATGTCAGGGCCCGCGGAACGGCGGGGATCGGGATCCTCGAGGCCCCCTCCCCCCCCACTTTTTTTGAAAAATATATTAAAGAGAAATAGAAAGAAAGAGAGCAAGAAAGAAAAAATAGTTAACTGCCAGTGCCACATTATAATGAGGTATCAAAATATGCTCATCTGACCATGATTAAATGCCTAAAACCCCGAGGGCTCTGCCCCCTGGATTACACCTAGGGCCCTAAGGCGGGCCCTTAGATGCTCATCTGACGGTAATTTAATGCCTAAAACCCCTGATTTCTGGGGGCTCTGCCCCCTGGACCCCACGCCAAATATTGTCCTGCCAGTGTCACAAAATAATAAGGTGTCAAAAAATGCTCATCTGACCGTAATTAAACGCCTAAAACCCCTGAGCCTTTCGGGGGCTCTGCCCCCTGGACCCAACCAAGAGCCCTAAGGCGGGCCCCTTGATACTCATCTGACCGTAATTGAGTGCCTAAAACCCTT